>KN893780.1:0-17238 GCA_000934455.1 Apostichopus parvimensis | reverse complement strand
CAACACTAACATTGCATATACATTTCTTCATTTCAGCCACATCCTGGGTGGCTCGCAAGATAGGGGAGTGCCTCGGTTGTGTGGAAAAGAAAGATGCAAGCGATGTTGAAAAGGTAGGCCAAGGAGGCAACTGTGTATTCAGTTCAGAAAAAAGTGGCGGAAATAAGGAAAAAAGTAAGTACATCTTTAAAACATCATTTGAGTACAACATCTGAAAACCTAGATTAAACACAAGAAATTGAAGTTTGGATGAACATGAAGTTGTCCACATGAATGCAAAAACCTTACTGGTAGTATTTTGATTCATCAATGGTGAAAAGCTTGAAATACTGTCTGCATTATTATTATATATCATCAAATGAAATGTGACAAGGAATAAAAAAACCTTTGGCTTTTTGGTTGAAAGTCCGCTAAACCAATGCATAGATTTTGCCTGCAAATCTACTTCCCTGAGAAGCAACCTACTGGATGGCCTATATGGTAGTGTAGATCATATCAAACAAAATGTAAGGGAAGTCCCATCAGACTTTATAGCTTAACAGCTAATGACATTGTTCTAATGTTTCACCTAGTCCCTCGTTGTACACACTCACTATACATTACGTCAGTTTCATGAAGAAAACTGTTTACATCATCGAACCCACAATGCATTTTTGCATTCTGGTTAAGAACTTCTTTCATTGAAGACTAATTTCTATCATTTAAATTTTACAAGTAAAGTTTTTGTATCGTATGACTTAATTTCACACAAATTTGTCCTTTATTCTCTCAGGTTGCAAGCAATGGAGTGGTGCACCCCCGTACTACTATCGAGGTGGATGAGGCTAGATATTAACCTGTCATCATCTTCAATTTTAATTGTCTGAGAAGAATGCACCTGGCTGATATAAATCATACAAATTAATTATTATGCAAAGACAATGGCAATGTCAACTGACCAGTAAATAATTCTGTTATTATCCATCTTTGTAAATTACAATACTGAGTTCCATGCAGTACTGTTAGTGTGCAATACTACTAATTCATAGTTTTTGTCCCATTTGGTTGTACAGAATGGTTTATTTTCAAAATCTATCAAAACTATGGTAACTGTACATGTACTGTATGCCATATATCCATCACAGCCAAGAGATCAAATATTGTCTTTAATGTGCAAACATAGGAGCATTTTACCACTGTTTTACACCCTTTTTTTAACACCCTGCATTCTTGTGAAAGAATACCTATAAATCCAACCTGCTTATCATGGAAATACCAACAAACACAAACAAATCTGTAGTTAAACAGACATAGCATAAAGGTGCATTCTGCTCATGTATTCTGTTTGTGATTATATCTATCATCACTCAACCATATGACGGCAAAGACTAAAAATCACTGTTGTGAAAAGTCTTTACTTGAAGTTTCTTTGAGTATTTGAAGATGGAGATAATCATGATCATTTATCTACTTCATCTTTCTTGATTGGTTTCTTTGGGCTTTAACCTCTTTATAATTTCATTCATTTTCTCTTAATTCCAAAATATTGTACCAGAATTCTGTTGGTGTGACTGCTTTGTTTTATAGAGGCATTAAAAGGCTATTCAGGATTTAATTCCCTTAATAATCATGTGTAGATCATACTCTGGGACTCCTCAAATTCCAATTTTTTTTTGAAAGAACCAAATCTTGAACTCTCAGGAGCACAAAAAGTTTTGAGATATGTTCACCTAAGTTTTGGCAAAACTGTGGAAGTATTGCTGTAGGTTAACTTGAACTGAATAAGTAATTATGCAAATTCACTTTAAAACTCAATAGGATTTTTTACTTCATTATTCAGTACATCATCTTGGAAACACCTTAATCAGCATACAAGTTTATCTGGTCTCATTTCGGGTATATAATCATTATCTTTAGTCTTTCTCACATTTTTCAGTTTTTCCCTCCTTTAATTGATGATTGGGGGTTTGTTGGTTTAATCTAATTGCATCACCATTTATGATAAGACAATCAGAAATTCACTAGTTTGCTACTGGTATGTGAAATGTTTGTTTTGGAAGTTTACAGGTGATCCTAAATTATCAACACACTCTACAATCATGAATTCTAGGAGTAACATTGTCTTTCAGTGTATATGTTCACCATGTAGCGTAATATATTTAGACTTTATGTAAAGAGCAGTGGAAAGAGATACAAGTATGAAATATCCTTTATTGGGAAAGAGAAGCTGTATATTGGTTTACCTCTATAATAGCTATATGCACACAGGGGGCTGGAGGTGGGGTCACCAGTACAGGTGTCTGGAAGGGTGCACAATTGGATGAAGTAACACCCTCACAGTACCACCAGGATGTTGGGGAACAAGAATGATGGTTACAGCATTGACAGTATTCAGATGTTATTCAGTTATACTCTTCTTATGTGGAATAGTAACTGACTATTTTTAGGTTACTTTGACTGTGTACACAAGGAGTGTGTGTTTGGGGGGGGGGGGACACATATGACTATAACAAACTTAACAAGTACTTGGTACAGTTAGGTTATTGAAAAGTGAAGTACTGTAAAACAAAATATTAATAGTTTTCTAGTAAAAGAGAGTTATCATAACACTTCTTTATTGCAATAGATAATGTTGAAAGAATATGAAATATTGAATACATTTATGAGTACATACTTGAAGGGATGTTTTGCTTTCAGTTTTTATGTGTCCATTCAGAGCAGCTTTTGCCTTGATAGTGGTCCTTTTCTTTTTCTGTTTTGTTTCCTTTGTATGGTTGAAACATTCAGCAATCTCATAGCAGCCTGATCAATTACAAGTCATTAGAAGGACTAATCAAGTACAACTTAATACTAGTAATATGAAAATGATCTTAGAGACATATTGTTGAAAGTGTAATCTAAACTGTGTGTGGATGTGACACTTGCTTGTAAACACTGTGAGTTCATAGTGGATACAAGAACCCTTTTCTTAAACATGATAACTCAAAAAATACTGCTTTCTGAAGTTCATACAAGTATGTGGATTCAACTTGTTGAGTACAAGGACTCTATTGAAATGGTGGAGGTCAAAGGTCATTTGTGGTAAACATAAGTCAAAGTTTGTAAAGCCTTGTAAAGATGATAACTCATGTACATATTGTTGGAACTTCAGACATAGTATGTAAAACCAGCATTAGTGAGTGCAAGAACCTTTCAAAGTTGGAGAGGGTCAAAGGTCACATAAGGTCAACATGTGTCAAAGTATGTAGTCCTTGTAGAATGTAAACTCCAAGTCCAAACTTAAACCTATCTTTGAATTCTACCAAGTTCTTTTGGTGAACATAGTTTTGTCAATTTCAGTTCAGTTTAGTGAACAGGCCCAATATAAAATAGATCCCACGTGATCTTCAACTATACAGATGTTGTCATCCAGGAAATGGAATGTGCATCAAAAAATTGGTACATTTGTGTGGGGTGCTTTAATCACACTCGAGAGCCCTCCCCTTACCAAATAAAAATGTTGGTTCTATCCTCCGGCCAAGTCGTTACCCCCCCCCCCCCCCCACACAAATCAAATTGGGCTCCTACGAGCTATGATACCCACGCACAGTTGCACACACAGATCTATACACACACAAATGTTACTTAATTTCCCCTACATTGTACTCCATCTAACCGTAGTAACCCCTTCCCCCTCCCAAGAATGGGCACTAACCCATCAAGTGTCAGTCTTTCAGTGCAGTGTCACGATTGACGTGATGTGGCAGGACGGGGTGTAGTACCATTTTTGCACAAATAGCTTACAATACAATTATATGCCATCCCTCGTTACAGTATATGTATGGGCAAACAAGGTGGAATATCTTTGGTATGGGTGGAATGGTATCCAGTCAAAACGTCCCTTTACCAAAACGTCCCCGCTTTTTACCAAAACGTCCCCGCAGTCAAAACGTCCCCGTGAGTCAAAATGTTCCCGCTTGTATAATCAGTTGGAATGCAAGTGTGGACAGTGGCGTAGCTAGGATTTTTTGAGTGGGGGGGGCCATGGGGGGGCTGTTCTTTCTTGTGGGGGGGCCGGAGGTTACTATCTAAGCGGAGCGCCACCTTGGTTGGCGCGGAGCGTACAGAGAAAATTTGAGATTTCAGCACCCCCCAGATCGCAGGAGATGGCACCTGTGAGGCAAAATAGCAACCAAAAAGATGTGCAACTTTGGGGACAGAAATGCAAAAAAAGTTTTTTCTCTTTCATGCTGACTGGCCTTGCCAACTCAGCCAGACTTTTAACTTGAGGAAAGTTGGCATCATTTGTCGTTTCAAGGTGTCAAGGCCTTTCTCCCAACTCAAACCCCTGTGGGCTACCGGTAGGTTTGCAGGATATGCCCACATGTGGACTTAAATAGCATTAGAGGAAGGGGATGGAAGACTAACACGCATCGATGTTTCGGTAATGGTCCACATTGGTGGCTCGGTGCTAATTAGGCCATTTATTGGGTTTCTTGAGGCAGCTGTCATCAGAATCTGGGTTTTTGTGCCAATCGATGACCGATAACATGTATTGGTATGTAAATTTCTTCTTCATATATCTAGCAACACTCTAAAAACAAATGAAATTTAACTCTAATACTCACTCCTAATATGAGTGAATATAACTCTATTAGGAGTTAAGATTTACTCCAATGGAGTGGAAATTCACTCTTATACCGGAATGTGCTCAGTGCAGGGGCGTCGTGCGAAAATAAATTTGGGGGGGGGGGGCCGTGAGCAGGTGATGACTATCTAAGCGGAGCGCCACCACGGGTTGGCGCGCAGCGTACAAGAAAATTTTTCGTCTGGCAGACCCCTCAGATTGCAGGAAACGGCACTTCCCGTGCTTTATGGCAGTAAGCAACACCCCTAAAATTGATCAAAATTTCCGGCAATTTTTGAAGGAAGTGATCGCCATTTATTCCTCAGTTTACCAATTCCTCGTCTCCCAGAAGCGCCCAAAATTTAAGAAATCGAAACATTTTTGTGTTGGCTGATCCATGATCGCCGCCCATGCCTGTGAGACGTGGTGACTGGGTAAAGAAAAAGCTATGCCGTTTGAAAACATGGGCAGAAAAAGCGAAAGTAGCGAAACCTAAGGTAAAACGTGCGATAACGAAGTGATTATTTTCCAGGTTAATTGTGACTGTATTTGAAATGATTATTATTATTCATTTTTTTCAAAACTACCTATCAGATCATGAGGAAAATTTATCCTGGTGGACCTTTTAGCGAACTGATTGCATTACTTAAGAAGAAGTTCACATGGAGTCCCATAATCTCTGTTCACTACATTTATCTTAACTTTCCGAACTTTGTTACAGGCTTAGAAAACAATTAAAAATTTTGCCATTTTTTCATGGAAAATTGACTGACTTTGGCAAAGGTAACGGGTTGCACCTACTCTGGGACTACGTATATATAATATTGTTCAACGATGGCAGCGTTGATGGCACATTTGGTTCATTAGTTATCAACCAGTAATTATTTAACTGTTTCGATTGACTGAATATCAACAATTAACAACTATTGACCAAGCAATCAACAGAAGCCCCATTTCTCGTAAGCCCTATACAAGAAATTCAGTTGCTGACACTGTTCGAAAACACTTCTTTTTTTTAAATTATGACAAAATTTTATGACACCTTTGACAAAATTTGGGGGGCCTGTGCCCCCCGAGCCCCAATGGGCACGACGCCACTGGCTCAGTGATCACTCCCATGGAGTGAAATTCACCTATGTTTTTATAGGAAAAAGAAAGTTGGGGGGCATATGCTACAGATAACGCCTGGCTGCAGGTGATTATGATCCCGACACCTCAGCCCTAGCCGGACTGTTGTTAATGTCCAGACTACGGGGGCCAGTGCTGCCTGGAGCTTGTGCAGTTGTGCCCATCCGAACTCTCTGATTACTCGGACTACCTCCTACCTAGCAAGCGGATTCAATTATTCCTGCCTAGAGAAGGAACCAACATGGAGTTTGAATCTGACAAACAAGAAGGGTCATAATTCTCCAATATGGATATTGTAGTATTGTTAACAGACTGATGAAACATTGAACTTGAGCTCATAACCATTGTATGTTAATCTAACAATTTTCAACTGTCAGATTTGATTAGCAGTGCCAAAACTATTTCCCAATTGTGGGGCGCTGTTTTTTTGCCATACCCATTGGCCATGCTGAGCATCACGCACATATTGACGACAATTCATACCAAGTCTTTGCTATGACCAGCCTGAGATTTAAGACGAGAAAATTGTGTAACTCTATTTCCCAAATTATTGAACAAAAAGTATTAGTGAATCGCACTGACGAGTGTTTTTTTTTTTTTTTTTTTACAACATTTTTTACCCCATTCCCAGTGGGGGGGGCCAGTGGGGGGGTCAGCCGATTTCATGGGGGGCCCCGGCCCCCCTGGCCCCCCCCCCCCCCCGTAGCGACGCCACTGAGTGTGGATGTTTTTAGTTCAAATCAAAGAGTAAGGATAAGTATAGTTTAGGTTGAAAACACAGTTTTAGGAGTGGGAATGCCGGTTATGAGGGCGGAAACATTTTTGAGTATAATTTTCTGAGGTAAGATAATATAAATAGAAAAGGGAATGCAAGAGGGCTGTAGGGTAATAGGATATTTTTTAAACATGAGTTGGTTTCATGTAACGTTACCACACTAAAGGTAATCGAACGATAGTATACGCATCCAAATTAATTTTTAATTCCTCTTGTATAATATTTTTTGTTTTCCTTAATTCGTTAATTCACTGAAAAACATATAGCGTATACCTTTTTCATACCAAATATAATAAAACGATATAGTCCTTCATGATTTATTTAGCGCCTGTAATCCAACTTGCATGCCGATAACTTAGCCAAATTATAACTTAAAATTAATATATATTCACAAATGTGAATGAATGTGATAGACGGGGACGTTTTGACTTACGGGGACGTTTTGACCAACGGGGACGTTTTGACCAACGGGGACGTTTTGACCAAAAGCGGGGACGTTTTGATACGGGGACGTTTTGGTAAAGGGACGGACGGTTTTGACTGGTAAGCGGTGGAATGGTGTGCCGGTATGGATGCGCAATAATGACTTCAACAAGAAATGTTTATTGTACCGGATCTTTGACTTATCATTGATAATGAATTTAATATCAGTAAAAAAAATATGATGCAGCGGGTGTGGTAACGTCGACTGTCATGAGGAACAACTGTTTCCAAATATGAGCTGAGAGGCCTACTCAATAGTCCTCATTTTCGCCTAACTACAATTTTTGTAAAATGGCGTTTGTCAGACTCCTTAATAATCATGTGACTAAGATCCAACAGTTTCTCAATTGATCATATCCACAAGACCTAACCAGTCCATAATCCATAAGCACTACACTCTGCCCAGTACTAGTAACGTACACGACAGATACGATCGATCCTAAGCACATCGCTTTAGTCTACATATGTACTACACGAAAGTCAACGCTACCGTAACGTACTTCATACTTTCGGGATTAGTTAAGTTGCACTAAACTTGTCACAGTCTAACGCTATTGTGCAGAGTTTCGAGATGGCTTTTCGTCCAGTGTTTCAAGTTTTTGCTTGTTACATTACTGTATGCTTCCTACTATGCTACTCTGAAGCTGGAGACAGTGTTCCGTTTATAACATGGTCTAATCACAAGTGAGTGAAATAACTATATTAGTACTACGGCCTAGGCCTAACTTACTAATACTACTTACAATACTACTACTAGTACTTAGTACTAGGCATATGTAACTAAATCTATCGCCTAGCCTATCACTATCTCATTAGTTAAAGTTGTCCATTAGTGGTTGTCACATCATTGTCATGAATGTACCAAATCTTACAAAGTAAGTGTGCAGTATGAGTAGGCCTATATGATTAAGTAACTTGGGCCTATCCTATCCCTGGGCCTATAAGTAACAGTAACACAGGTAGTCTGTACAGGTCCCAAATTATAGTGTTGGTAATTGCCAGAAGTTTCAAAAAGTACTTTCCTGGAGGTCTTTACTCTCCAAATTGTTCTCAGACATTTTTAACGAGCGCACAAGATGACTGAATGTAACTTCCAGTGAGGAAAATTTCTTTTCCATGAACTTGAAGGTTAACTTGTAATAAAAACAGTTGAAGAATTTTGACCAAATATGACCATATTTGAATATCTAGCATACTTGGGACCAATAAATCATACCTTTAATTAAAGGTGGAGCTATGGATCAAGTCCATGAGTGTTTGTCCTGTCATTGACAACATACGTACTATTGCAAACTAGGTGTGCAGTATGTGTGATAAATTAGGGTTAAGCTTCAGCGCATTCATAGCACTGCTGCCAGATTAGCTACCCTCACACTAGACCCCTTATTAAACATATTCTCCACCAACTTCACTGGCTTCCTGTTTCTGAAAGAATAAAGTACAAACTTCTCACCCTCATTGACAAAGCCATCCATGGTTTTGCCCCAAACTATATTTCCAACTAACTTACCTTAAAAATTCCAACACGCTCACTCATATCTAATGCGCTATTCTCCTAAAGCACCAAAAATTAATGCTAAGACGTACGGTGAGCGTTCCTTTCAATTTCGTAGCCCGCAAACTCTGGAACACTCTCCCCAACCACAGTAGGAATAGACAATTTTAAAAGTGTCTTAAAAACTCACTTTTTCACGTGCTATCCTCATTGGACCTTGTACTTCGATCCATTCGTGTATCTTTAGGTTAATTGTTCTACTATGCTGTATTTTTGTACTCAATTTGTTTTTGTAAAGCGCTTTAAGGTCGACGGGATTATGTGCTATAAGTATTATTATGATTAACAATAATGTATTACTCCAAAACTTAAGAAGCTACTCTTTTGCATCACTTATAGCACATATAACTCGTTTGTGATCATATTGTGGTGTAACTTTGTCCGTACATACTGAACACCTAGTTTGTTATGGTATGTACAACAACAGAAGTCACATTTCTATCACCTCTTTATTCAATACATTTTGTTAGTTGCAGTGGGTAGGAAAACTAATTTTGAAACGAAAAGCTTACTTGTAGAGGGATGCACATAGAAATGTCAGTAGTAAGATCATTTATGTTCAATCATTGCTGTATGTGTGTTTGTGTGAAGCAGTCACTTATATGTATCAGTAATCTTATTTGCAAGTTATGTAACATCAATGTCTCTTTCATTTCATTATCTCCCAGATACTTGGAGGACATTCCATCCCAGTCTGTTGGTCAGATAGTGGACAGAGACTTCTTATTATCAACATGCATCCCAAAAATCATGGAAAATGAACAAAACCAAGTTGTCATGGTCTTTTCTTTTGATCAGGTAAATGACAGAAACATAACTAGGCACCTGACAACCACAACTTGCCAAACAGGGCCCTTAGAGTCCAATCATGATAGCATGTGTGTAAGTGTGTGTGTGATGCTCACTTGTATGCACAATCCTTAAAAAAAAGAGATTGTGTGTTGATGCATCTTGCTGAGGTCAAGATGCCTCCTGTTCTTGTAATTTGAGGTCAGCAGAGGTGAAAATATGAATAATAGAATCTTGGGTGAATCCAGCATGTAGAAGGTGGATGCTCCAAGTATGTTGTTTTCATGGAGCTCAAAGGTCATTTGAGGTCAGCAGGGTTCTGAAAACCTTGTGAACACAATATCTCACCAAGGACATCATGGATGAATCTCTAAGTATGTGGATGCCCCATATCAAGTTGAAGAAACTTATTGTTTATGATGGAGGCAAAGTTCATTTGACATCAGCAGAGGCAAAACAAATGTGAAGATCTTGTAAGCAGATATTCTGCACTACTGCTACAGATATTTTCTCACTAAATATTCAACATATATACTTTTTGAGGATACTTACAGTCAAAAGTAGTCCGGAATTGTCTTGTTTATTCCATATACCTTATACACAAAGCTTACTAGTAACCTTTGCATTTGGTTACTAGCATTGTGAACAATATTGTTTGTTTTACTGTAGTCTATTTGCACAAGCAACTAGGTATATAAAGTTACTACACAGTTGTCAGTAGCTGTTAGATTTTCACATAAGGATTAAATTATGGCATTTTCCACCAATGTTATCAATTTGCCTACTTTCATAAACAATAAAATACAAAATGTGGAAGCTTTTACCCCAGTTAACATTTTTGACCTCCCTTGTACTTTACTATACATGTATGTATGCAGGCACATGTCGGCTGATGATATTTCATAAGGAGTATTTAGTTATAACTTCATGAACCAGGGGCCACTTTTCACAGTACATGCCCTTTTGTTCTATGAAGCGTTACTTTCACCCCTGTCAAAGGTTGTTTAAAGTGATAAAATTTATATAAAATAGTCTAGCTACAATCCTATGCAGTAAATAGGTTATGGGTGTAATAAATTTAACAATTATGTGCAGATGGCATGTCATATTAACATTGAGCATATGGCTATATGGTTCTGTGCCCTTATGTTTTTATTTTCATGTGAGACCATGTCATAACATTTGGGCTAAACACATTTTTGATGAGTGTATCTGGTATTTTTTGATAGTTTGCTGTAGAGTTCATGTTTTTGTGAAACTGTAGACAATTAGTTATCTTTGGTATTTATGTGATATTTTGTTTCATTGTACTTCATTGATTTAGTTCCAGTATACCATAGAAAACCTTTTACTTGATGTACATTAATACCTCTATGAAACCGCCACTCTTTCTGCAGTGATTAATGGGTAAAAAACAAGTTTTGGTTTTCCCTTCAATGTGTGCAACCATGCATTATTTTGCATGGAATTCTGCACTTTCAATAATCTGTTCTTTGTTGGTCATTGGAAGACCATCCCTTCATGTTGATAGTTTAGTTGATATCTACAACACATGCTTAAATGAGAGATGTAATCATACTGTTCACTTCGATAGTTGATAGCATACAGCCAAGTACTGAAACAAGCCTACCTCCATTATACTGCAGACATTTGTGGAAATGAGAGACACATGTATATGTTTCTTATTGTGAGAATTCATCATCTCCTTCAGAGAGAATGTTGTTTCTGTTGTTATGGTAACCAATAAATCAAAGTTTTGTCACTACCTATCTTTCCACAGTTGAGTATCGATGACATTTCGAAATATGGAGGTGCTTATTTACAGAATAGTGAAGGAGGAAGTTTGAAGAACTTTATGGTATGTAGCATTTTCATAAATGTTTGGAAAATATTATAGCGCTCCAAATTGTCTTGAAAGGTTCACTTTATTTTTCTAAATGGTAAAACTGTTGCTTTCAGAATATGTTGCCATTGAAGAGCCACTTGTTTATCTAGTATTCTTCTGACTTTTCCTAGACTATGCAATCATGTTATACCATGTGTTTTGTTTTATTTAGTGTTTGTGTCTTTCCCAGTATAAGTTGTATACTGAATTGTTCACATGCAGGGACAAAAAAAAAGGGAAGAGAACTTAGGAGTAAAACTTCATTAAATCATTGACTTCATTGCTATATCATCTGAAAGTTCAAACACTTAGCTGGTGGTATTAATAGCTGTTTCTTTTTAATACTGGGGTTGTCCACAGTACCTTGCATTCAGAGAACAGTATTCACAACATTGTCATTCTTTGCAATCCAGAAAGGTGCAGGAGGGATTCCAAGTGAGATATTTGGGCTGACCTAACCCCCCACCCCCACCTTTCATAAACTTAATGCAATGTGTTGAGTAAATTGTTAACATTTAATGTGTTACATCAACCTGTTTTAACTGAAATCTGATGTTTTGACATCTTGCAGCTAGTTGGAAATGATTGGCAATTGTATAGATGCGTCATCTAAGTGTTGTACCTGTTTGTCATATGCTGCTTCTTATTTTGATAATTTTAAGGAACATGAGAATCTTTTTATTTAGATGGAGATGAAGTTTTGTAACTTTTTGATTATTGTGGTAAGTTAACAGATTGTAATTGTCTCCTGATTCTGGGTGAGATCAAAGATTGGCGACGAATCCTGGTGAGATAAATGAGATACTTTCATTCTCTCCTCTTCTTTCCTCGTTGATGTTATTCAGCATTCCTACCAAAGTTCTGCTTCCCACCTAACGATGGAAATGGTCGAGCCAGTTCCTTTGAAAGCTATAGAAGAAAAGGCTGACGGACCGATCATAAAATACGCTAAAGGGTGGTCATCTGAACTGGTTCAAGATCAAGAGAATGTATTGTTGATTCCATTAAAGCTCTATACAGACAGGTACAGTATACATAGTTTAGTTCAATGTAATTGTACTTTTATTACATATTACAAACGTGCCTTTTAAAGAGATTTACTCACACAAACAGTTTCTCTGTTTAATATGTTTTCTTGTTCTTGAATGATGATTTAATGCAGCTGATTGTGTTTTATTCTAAAATAACTTGTCTAGTGGTGGACTTTGAACTAGTCGAAAATACTGTATGAAAAACAGAGTCTCATTTCATGTACGTGGTGGAAAGCTTAATAACATCAGATGTTGAAGCCTAATGCAACTATTACAATAAAATGTTCAAAAGACTCGAAGAAATGTAACATCAATTTTCTAGAAAATATAATATCAAAGGTAAGTGGCTGGATTCTGTTGGTGAAAGTTACGGCTACATTTTCAAAATGGCTTTTGATCATACACTTATCCTTATTCTAATTCAAATAATTATGTTGGATTAAGGTCTTTGTGTGAAAATTTGCATGTGAACTCCTTACACACAAAGAAATGATCATAATCAAAGTTGTTCATTATTTAAGTGATAATGATACATGTCTATAGATGATTGAAGTAAGGTTTTCAACTCTGCTCAACATTGAGATTCAAGTTATGGTAGATTCTGATATAAATGAAACTCGACTGTTTCCCATCAAAGTTGTTTAGGTATAAAGTATCCATTATAGATTATATCACCATAAGACATCTTATGCACTTGAGATGTCACTAATGATGGTCTCTCCTGTTTCTTATAGAGCTATCGCTCTTCAGAATGCTGATAATATGATTAAGAAGTTGATTGATGAAGTAGTAGCTATGGGGAAGAAGTTTACAGCTATACTGACTGCAAGCCATCCAAGCAAGGTATTATCTACTGCAAGTTTATGATCAGAAATATAGAATAAGGTGTCTTGTTCTTTGGCCTTTTCTTTTTGGTTACAATGCCAAAGTCTCAGTAACATTTGCAAATCGTACTGGCGTTGTATTTGTGATGGCCAGCTTGTAAACACAGTATCTCTTCAATGTCATGATGTCATGCGTGATTGGTAGATGCCCAATGATATGCAGATGTGTCATTTGTTTGTGGTTACCATCTCATGTATATTGATATGTGGGCGGGACTTAACGTAAAATTCTTATAATGGCAATATCTCTGCAACAGTATATCCGATTTAGTTGATACTTGGTATGGTGATGTCAATTGATGATAGGGTTACATGGTCATCATACTACCAAGGAATTCATTCTCATTAGTATTCATAAATGGGCGTGGTTAGAGTGTTATCACATTGAAAAGCTTGTAAACACGATATCTCATCAACCATAAGTTGAAGCAATGTCGTACTTGGTAGATAGATGCCCCATGATTGCAATTGGCAGAGGTCGACAGGTGTCAGAGTCTGAAAACATTTTAAACATGGTAACTTAAAAATTAAAGCTACAGTTAACCTGTGAAATCTTGAATGCGATGATTTTCTTTTCATGAACATAGTTTGGTCAAATTCAATTCAGTTTAGTTAGTGAATGGGCTCTATATTAGTCTTCAACAAAACATACAGTCAACCAGGAAAACGAAATGTGTCGATTATCTTAGACACACTCACTTTAAGACACTCACTTTAAGACACTCAGTGGCTGTTATCAGTTTTTCATCCTCTGAGCTTCAAGGTGTCAACCTGTTATCTCAAATGGTGGAAATAAATGGGCTTTAAGTGGTCAACAGGTTATCTGAAATGGACTCAAAACTTGCCATTTTCTGACTTTTGACTGTGTATAAACAATGTCATGTAGAGCTCTCACAAATATTGAAAGTGATGGTCGGAAGGTGGTGGTGGAGCTGATTTTTATAATACATCTACGTGTCTATATTATTATTTCACATCGGAAGACTTCTATTCTGGATATTGAAAGATTTTGTAAATTCCTTACCAGTGAATTAAATGTTTGATGCCCACTAGGAGTGATATACGTAAGAGCTGGACATCTCAGATCTTTTCTGGTCTCACTTAATTCCTGGGCAAATGTAATTCACTTGCTGTACATTGTTTGAGCAAATTGTAGGGCAAGAAATCACAAAGCCTGCTGGCTTGCTGGTGTTTAAATCCTGTCCCAGCTGGGTTGCATCACTAAATGAAACTGTATGCAGTTTTGTAACCATACAGCCGTTACATTCTGTAGATATTGTTTCCACGAACACACAAGTACCCAGTAGATGGATCATTGATTGAGATTTTGACAGCGTTCGCGTTTGTATCTATTTATTTCAGATCTCAGCTTCGAGAGACGAGGAACCATTGATTCAAACGGGACGACATTTGTTGCAAACTGCAGGTGGTGACATCAACACATCATACTCTCTTGTCCACTTCAATGATTCAAACTGCCATGGCCTCTTGTATGTGGCAAATATAGCTGTGGCTGTTCCCGGCAACGATACATGGTTAAATGTCTCCAACGGCCCTTGGGATACAGCTATGTCAAAGTGTACCAAAACTTCAACAACGTAAGAATCGTTAACAGAGAAATTTCATGTTTAGAGTATACGCCTTCTTTTATACAAGTGTCTGAATGGCGGTTAAAAATGTACCCTGAAAGGTTGACTTATAGCAGAATTTTAGTCTATGTTATAGTCTAAGATACAAAGATCAATTTGAGTGGTGGTAATGTTTACAAAGCTATTACAGTTTTCAAGATATTCTCCTATAAAATAAGTTAAATCTCTGGAATGATCCTTTAAGGCTACACTGATGGTGACGTCCAGCTCCTCCCTCAGTGCAGGCATAAATATTAATATTAATCCATGATTTTATTAATTCTAATCACTCAAGCAAAACATTTTCTTTTAGCTGCATATAAACAAAGAGCATCCTTGGGATGACATTGGATGAAAAGTTGTAATATATTTGTAAACATGTCATTTGGGGCCATAAAAGTCATGTTTTTCCTATCTAGTTTTGTGTTGCATCTGTGGAACTGGCCTAATGGTCTAACGGTCCAGTTGCTTTGATGAACCTACACTGTTTTAAGGGTCATTTCTCACAAATTAAAAGTGTTATATCAATACCAGTAGGATTGATAGCAGTGTTTTTAATCGGTCTACAATATATCAAAATCTACTTTCTGCCTGAAGTCATTCTTGGAGAGGAGTAGTTCAAGAAGTTCTATTTTTGGCATGTAAAAGAATGATATGACCTAAGCCACCTGGTGAAATTTTTGATTAAATTCCTAGATGCCATTTTCTTTGTTTTGTACATGTAGACTATGCAGCCTGGGTGATATCATAGAATTATGGATAAACACTGTTTGGTATCCTCTTGTCTTGACTTTAAAATTTACTACAGAGTTTGTTTAGTTAAAACAAGCGCAATGACAATTATTGTACTTATATTCTGATGCATCCAAACATTTAAAGTAGAAAAAGTTACTTGCTTGTTACTGGCAACACGTGTGTTCAACACATGTCCGAGTTTGTTAACCTTGTAAATGTGTTATCTGGTCTCTTTATGACTAGACCCAATGTTGTATTATTCATGTGTATTTTTCTGTCTGCAGATTTGTCATGAAAACTACAGGGACAGAAGTTGGGAGTTTCATGTTGACGTAAGTGTGCTAAGTAAATCTTTGCATGTAACTTATGCTGTGAAGCTCGTGTGTAGTAAGGATAAATTTTGAAGGGTAGTCTGAGATGACAAAATTTCTGTATTTCCAACATCGGGGGTGGTCTGGCAGACAAATAATGGTTTACATTAAATTCACTTGCATTGTATCGTAACTAAATACCCCCTAAAACACGCCAAAATGTTGCTCCTGGGATCTCGGTGCTGATTTTAGTTTCTCCCAATTTATTACACAAATAAAGTGAAACTCAACTGTACTGTATGAATATGCCAAATGTTACTCTCTGGGTACAGTTATATCAAGACTAAATATTGTTCATTTCCTCTGTTATGTGACTGTTTTTCAGCAAAAGGCCTCACATCTGCATTGCATATTAGAAACAAACACATTTGATGCTGTGTTATGTTTAGTCATCAATGAAAACATTTCTTAAGCTACATGTATGCATCTGTACAGCTCTACAATCTTGTCAGTGCAATGCCCCATTGAAAAAAGTTTTTCTACCATTCTTAGTTATGTGTTATCAATAATCATGTTTCTTCTTTTTATGGAGTAAACTCACCATCTAATGAAATGGATGACTGGTAGTATAAACTTTCGAATTCTTGCGAAATAACATTTAGTTTTGTACTTCAGTAAAGAATCTAACCAGTGGTCAAAACTAACCTTCCTTTATGGCCATGTTCATATTCTAGAAAGTGTGGAAGATCAGCTAGAGATCAACCACTTAACATCCTGATTAAACTAAAGATAGGCATAGCCATATGTAACACTGGTAGTGGTAAACTTTTCTCTGAGGGCACACACTAGGCGATCTTGTTCAATGTTCTCTTCATAATATTGCCAGAATTTGAATGTTTTTCAATAAGAGGGATATTTATTTAACTACTTTAGGCTCCAAATGGGTGCTTGTAACTTACAAAAATGACATTATTTTACTTTTCATGATCAAAATAGGCACTACTAACTTCGGTAAAAGGGACCTTTCCAAGGTATGAAAACAAAATGTTGTGGCCACATGTTTCCAGTGTCAGATTTTTGTCCCTAAACCAATCAGAATGCCAAATCTACTGTTGAACCTGAAACCTTGAAGATAAACTATGTGAACTATGACTCTGACATGCACACAAAATGACAGCTTTTTCTCAACAATCTTACCATGGAAAGTTAACCTTTGTCAACTTATCAGAGGTGAACAAGATCATGTGACATCTAGACATCTAAACTATTATAATTTAATTTTTCAATTTTTATATTCCACAGTCTCAACAGCTCAACTAGCAGCTACTTTTGGAACTTTCTAAGCAGTTCAGCCACATTTACAGTAGAGGGGAAAAGTTATGATGTCAACTTCCAAATTAATACATCTCAAACACCTCAAAAGTTCTCATTCCATTGTGGAATCCAATC
>KN893776.1:9832-29717 GCA_000934455.1 Apostichopus parvimensis | reverse complement strand
GATGGCACTTACCAACATAATTACATTCTGTATTCCATTCCTAAATGTATTCCCAAATGTATTCCCCAATGTATTCCAAGTCTGTATTCCATTAACAAAAGTTTCTGGCACAAAGTAGGTGAAAAGTAGATAGCGAGTTTGAAGACAGTACAGTGGATACATTATGGCACATGACTATATTTTTATTAATATTCTGTTTATTTCAGAAAGATTCAAGTCAAAGAGACTATGTTTATATTTTCTAGAAATGTTTTCTCACCAAGATGACATACCTGAAGTAAACTAAGATAATGTACACCATTGATGAGGTATTGTTACAAGAATTCTGAAGACACAATGCAGAATATCTCCCCTTTCAGCAGAACTTGCAAATCAAACACCAATACATTAAAAACACCTTCCATCGTTATTATTTAACTACTCCCGTTGAGCATAACTAGAACAAATACAACTACAGGCCAACAGTTTGAAGGTAACCTATTTTTTTCTCCGTGTATTTGTTAGTATCTTCCAGTGTATTTAAAAAAGAAACCACTGTGGTAATTAGTAAATTATGAGAATTGGGAGCTTTAAAGGCAGAAATTCAGCCAAAGGGGTAAGTTGGAGGGGAGGGGTGGGTGGGAGCATGGGAGGAGGGAAGGGAGACACAGGGTACAAGAAGGTTTAAGGAAGTCCTTAGGTCTTTTTCTGATTTGAAAGAGCAAAAGCATTGGCTTGAAAAGAATTCCTGTGAGGGAAATTCATAACATACGATTTATTTCCATGCTCTGCCAAAAGGAATTTTCCAGTCCTATGCTGGCACCCAAGTCTAGTGGAAGGAACCAGTTTTTGCAGGCAGTGCCAGTCAGGGTTAAACCACCAAAGCTTTGACATAGCATAACCAGAATATTCAGTTTGTTGACAAAATTGTTTTGTTTTTGTCTGCCGACATTAGAGGAAGGCTCATTGGATCGTTATAAACATAAACACAAACAAAAAAATTATCAAAGAATTACTTTGGTATGAATATAAAACCATTAATAATTCCTACTTATCTACTAGATTCATTGTCTGTTGACTATGAATTTATGATGGAAAAAAACCCATCAAAATATTTAATAGTGACTCTTCAAAGATTTCTTTGGGCTATTTTCAACATTCAAACAAACCTCTCCATCCATCCAATAATAAAGAGGCCAATATTTTTTACTTTCGAGAAATCAGTAGACAAATTAACTAAAATTGTATTTGCTGATAAATATCATTTTACATAGAGACCACAAAGAAACCCCCCCCCCCCAATTGCCATCTCACAAAGGATTCCATAACCTCCGGAGATAATTGTTCAGTTTTGCTCCTCCAGAAAAAACTTTGTCCCGAGCTTTACAGATTAATTTCAGATTCATACGACAACTGTTTTTCTTTCCATCTCCAAGTGGCGCGTCCGTGGTTACGTACGTACCGAAGAAGAGGGGAAGAAAAGCCGCAATCCGACACCAAGACCTAGTTGTGTCTTTTGTGAGGCATCGTTCCTCCAAGAGGCTTTTGAGCTCGAGAGAACGGGGAATCGGAGCCGATAACCGTACAGGGCCAACGATGACTATCTGCCTACGTGGCATTGTTGAGGGTACTCTTCAGATATGGATACAGAGTCTCGTTCAAACGTGCCACGTGCCTACTTCTCTCTCTCGGACAGAAAAGATGCTCGCGCTGCCCGAGAGAAATCTTTTCAAGTGTTGTTTAGCATTCATAAAAAAATATAAACTTGAGGCTTTGATAGAACCAAAGGAGAGAGAGAGAAGAAAAGGGAAAAAGGGCGAAAATAAAGAGCAAATGTGTTCATAACTACGAACACAGACCTTTTTTCTTTCGTTGTTTATATACTGAGAAGATTATTGAAGGACGATATAGTGATACTTATATTCGAAGATCTGTTGACTGGATCAAAAGTTGGGAGTGGCAAACAGAAGGATGAGGTAGAACGTAGTCGAAGAACTATCTATAGTAGTAGCCAGAGATTGTGGCTGGATAAGGAGCAAGAAAGCCCCTCCTGTTGGGCTTTATTTATAGTGCCCAAGCAATTTCAGCTTACAGGCGGACGTAAATGGTCGATCAAATTCATGATCAAATTCATAACTGGTAAGAACCAGCTTGAAAAGGAATTTTAACGTGTTTTTTTGCCAGGCCATCGCATGAGTCATTTCATGAGGATGATCCACTACCCAGGGAATTGGATTGAAAGACTTCTACTTGTCCTTATAATTTAAGACATTGGACATAATTCTGCCAATGTAAACATATAAACTCAAAACTTTGGTAGCGTGGATGTGGAAGGAAAGGTTAGATCCCATAATTCTGTAGCACTCGCTTGCAAAAGTGTTCCGTAATCAAAGGTACAAACAAAAGCAGAAATAGGTATGTATACTACCGGAAACTGTCGCGGACGGTTGCATGTTTCTAATTTAAACAATAAAGATACGTTAAGAGACGAGTGGGAAAGATGTGGAGCAAGATCTTTGCCCCTTTATCTCGATCAATTGTGCCCCAAGTTACCGTAAATATGATTTATAAGAGATGTGACTTGAACCAACCAGAGAATAGCTCTCCGAAATATTAACAAAAACAAATCAATTAACTTGTTTATAAAAAATTACTTCCACTTTATGCAGCTCTAGAACATTCAGAACTATTTCTTGACACCACTTTCCGTCCATTTCTGGTTCTCTAGTCCAGTTTCCCAATTAGGGGGGGGGTTTCATGTTTTATGAGGTAAGGTTGTAATTTTTTTAGTTACTCCATAGTCCTTCGTTGCCAAGAATTAGCAGGAGGGCATGTTAGATGAATGCTTTATAAAATTTTGCCCACCCAAAATAGACACAAATGAATGGGGGGGGGCTCTTATTCTGAAGGTTCGGAAAAGGTGACCAAACAGTCGTACTATAAAACAGTCATTTAACTGTGCAGACTACCAAGCAGTCCATCACTAAATAATAGGCAACGGCGTGTTGGCACTTTTGGTCATGGACATACGTGGATGGTCACCCAATAAACGAGTGTGCAAATGGAAATATGACCTCATGTTGTTCGGTGGGTATCTATCATACAAGCTGTCCTCCATAACCAGAGAGCGAGGTAACATTCTTACCCAGAAAAGTTCATCTTTGGGATATCCTTGTCTAAATTTATGTACCACCCGAAGAGGTGATGGAGACGTAAATAAAAAGTTTGGTTACATAACAGTTGTCGGCTATTAATTACTGCTCCTACAAAGCAGCGTGACATCGGAATTGCAGGAAAACGATTGTATGGAATAATTTCAACTTGTTGCTGAAGAAGAGTATACATGTGCTTAAATGACAACTGGCTAAATCAACTGATTCCTCTGTTAAGTCTGTAGGACCTACAGAAAATACAGACAACTTAATCACAGGATACATTTTATGACCAAAAGCGCACTGTATAATCAATATCACCAGCTTATTAGATTCGAACCCACTATTTCGGTTAGCCAGGGTTCCACCCCATGTTTTCCTTCAACTGCATGAGTAACTGGCCTCCAATATGACTCCTTGATACCACTGCCCCCCTCCCTCCTCCACCCATATATTTATGAGCTATAGCAAATTGACATTTTAACACATTTGATCATTGAACACAGTTCACCTGTGTATTTCAATAAACATGTTGATCTCACATCTTCCAATCTCTAAATGATATTTGGTCAAAATAATCATTTCAATTTCAACTTTTCTCACCACATTTCTTTTTTTTTTCTTTTCATATTTATTTTCAATTTTCTCCTGATAGTGACCTCCCCAATGAAGGCAAAAATTTCGACAAAAAAAGTACCAAGTCACAAAATAACATGTTCTTTTTCAACCTAGAAAAGAAGCCCTTAGGGCCACGGAAAAAAAAATCTGTGACATAAAATTTGCCAGAAATAGTCCCAAACAGACGGATCCCATCACTAGCCAAATATCATCGCGTGTTTAGTGTTTACAAACTCGTTAAATGAGGTCATATTAATTATCAGGGAGTCGCCGTGTCTGCTCACCCTGCAGTGTACATTTAAAAAACTGAATAGAAACCAATATTGCCTCATAACTGATCCCCTACTACCACAAACGATTATTGTTTTGTTTTTTCCCCCCAATTCACTTCAATACTTGATCAAGGTCGTTTCTCCTAAAACTGTTAAATATTTTTTGACTGCTTATTGCCCGTATTTTAAAAAGGGAACACCTCCAATTAAAAGCGTAATTAATCTACATAATTTCGACCACAGTTTTTGATGGAACTGATTATTATTTTAACCAATCCACTTAACACATCAAATCTTATTTAACCAATTAATCTCTTAATTAGCACTTTAAAAGAGGGTAGTCAAGATTTTAAACAGTTGATAAAACCTACAGTGCGTCAAACCAGCTAGTTAATGATTTTGTACATAAATTTCAAATGACGTACAATTTCAACCAAAAATCGCATAAGTATTAATTTCATTTTTGCAATGAGATACCTTCTAAATATGATAATCAGTCTTAGCTTACGACTACTGTGGGAATTGAAATTGACAAGAAAAAGTTCAGACGCAAATAAATAATTTCGCATCAGAATTTTTCAAAGTAATATAAGTACGCACAAGTGCCATTTATGTCCATTTTTTTTTTCTCATGTGTTTCTTTGGTTTCCTTTTCTACCTTCGACCATTGTTCGCTGTAAAAATCAAATTTCACTTCTTACCACAAAGACTTTCTATTATTCATAAAGGGTAAAAGGTGGGAAAGTATATCAATGTTTTTTTTTTAAAGTTAATATTCCATAATTATGTACACCACAAGTGCAATATCCTCAATTGTGTGTGTTTTTTTTTCTTGTTTTTTCTTGTTTCTTAACCATTAATTGATATGTTTGTTCACAGTCAAATCATAGCATTGCAGTAGTAATATGCAATGATAAGATAATAACTTGTGCGACACAAAGCCATGTTCTATCATAGCATTATACATGATGTTCATACTGTACTTAACAATAGTTTGAGACCATCAAATGAGTTACGGACAGGTGTTGAAATTACATCTAATGACTTCAAAGATTAAAGGAAAAAATCAACAACATAAAAACAAAAACTTATGGTTAAGGTATTGGTTCATATTTCATGTTCCTGTATGATGGCAGTCACCTTCTTGAGCAAAAGTAAGAGAGAAAAAACCTAATTATTTGCATATGTAACGTAAGTGTTTTTATGTGTACTTAGACTAGATAATAGGCATTCTGGTAAATACACGCAGACACACAAATAAGTATTGTGTATAACAACCATTCAGTTTTCCCCTCTCATATTGCTGTAGCCCCCTGTCCCTTCCCTCCACCTCCTCCTCCCCCTCTCCCTCCCAATGTGTGTTTCTATTCTCCTTAAGATTTAGCAATTACAAGGAGGTACAAACAGCTAAACTGCCTTTAACTAAAAGCACTCAATAATACACAGGGCAGCTGTTACACCTCACCCACTGGAATTAGTGGGTGACTTTTACCTGCATTCTCTCTCTCTATATCTTTACTACACAGTGTTTAAAGGAAACCAACAGATTGCATTCATGGTGCTTAATGGACCATGATCAGTCAGTCAGATTAACCTGGTATCATTGCAAAAACCTATAAACAGGAACAAAGAACTTCTATTGTGCATGCCCTATTTAGTTTGGCTAGAGATGGTTCAGGTTTGTCCTCAACTTGAGGACAAAAAAAAATAAAAAAAATAAGGGAAAAATAGATCAAAGATAAAGAAAGGTAAAGGGCTTTCAAAAAAACCACAGAAAAAATGGGGGTCTGATCTAAACAAAATCCTGAGCAAGAACTGACCAAATATGACCACTGCTGTGACTTCATGTGACCTTATGCTACAGTTTGAGAATGCATAGGGGCCTCCTAGTACCATACATACTCAGTAATCATTCTACTTGGCCTAAAGGCAACTTGTTTTGTACCCCTAAATAGCAACTCTCTGTCTGTTTCAGCTCCATGGGACATCTTGTATGCCTCTCTATCCATGTCACAGAATAGAGAAGACACATTGATATTGATGTCCGTTTGTGTGAACATGTGTGGGGGAGAAATTCTGTGTGCTTATTAGTATTCATCACCTTTATAACTTGGACTCTACTATGTATGTATTATTTTGAAAGAGGATCAACTGTGAAGGATTTAGTTCGCCCTGCAAAACAATCCAAAAACATTGATCAAGAAAGTATGAGAGCTATATAACGATAAAAAAAAAGCAAAAAAGTTTTGAAAAAGTTAATCAAACAATGCATAAAGATCAATTTTCTGTTTCAAAGTGACCGCATTTTCTTTTGAGATAAATTAACCCCAACCAACAGTTTTTGCTTCATTATTACATGGCCAGCAAGTTTGAATTAGAGGAATCTTTCATTTGTCATCAACAATGTTTGCTATAACATGAGAGAGATAGAGAGAGCACATTGTGAAATTCCTTAAAGCAAATATATGGTTGCCATGTAAACTGGTTGCCATGTAAAGTGAACTACTAAAGGTCATGCACCATATGTACTCCTATTGCAACAGAGCAGGACCCTAACCACATCAAAGGTCATCAACTCCCACGATATGTCTGCACACCCTAGGGCAGTTTCTCAACTTCTAAAAATTACTAATTTTACATCATTCATCAACTTAGCTGATAATATGTTTGGACCAATCTTCTAAAGCTCAGCAACAAACATTAAAAGCAACTTTTTTGGGGGCAAGGCTTGGTAATTTCTATGTTATATAAGCAGGAAAACTCCCTGCATTTGAGACATCAAGCCCCACAATATTAGTGAACAAGTTCTTAAAACCAGTTTTTCTAAGGTCGTTCATTTTGCTTCTGTGCCACAAGTTCCTTTCTGCAGTTGTTAGCTAATTTAACTTGGCCAATACAAATCGTTATCAACAAACCTAGTACTGAAAATGAATCAAAACAAGAGTACAACCGAGAAAACAAACACCTCCCTCTACAAATTGTTTTTCATGATATGAATATTGATCAGGGATTTTATTTATAATTGCACATATACTTTATTTGAAAAAATTAATTTCTTTGTCTGGGACACCTTTTCAAACTAATAACACAAAATTATTCAAAGTTGGAGACCATTCTTTCTGCATTTTGTGGACATAATTTTTTACTAATCAATTGAATTAATATCCTGCACATTGAATGGACCTAAATTCTATTATTGTATTGAAAGAGTTGCCTAAAATCCCTCCCCCCAAAAAAATATTTTTCAAAGTTGGAGATAAAACTTTGACATGCTTCTTAACACTGCTATTTAAAGGTACCTTATTTTCTATCCAGATCTGATGATTGTTTGCAACCCAATTTCTCCTTAATAATTAAAAGATAAAAAAATTTACAAAAATTATTGTGTGTGAATTAATACATTCAAATAAACACCAACCTATGAAAACCAGAAAAAAAAAATTATCATTGAGGGTGGAGAATGAACCTGTCACATAGTGTAAAATTTACCCAAAAAACTTCAATTTTTCTTTCTTTTCCATTTTTTCCCCTTGGGTTTGGTTCATGGATGACGATATAGCTGCGAATAATTATGCGTGTATTATTTGAATGGCACAATGCAAGGTTAATTGTCTCTTTGTTCTTTGTGTTGACAGTGACTATTTTTACATCAGCCTCTCCGATATCTCCCCCCCCCCCTCATTTTTTCTTTGGATATGGTTTAAGCTAACACAGACAGACAACCTAACAATATAAAACAAAAATAGACTTTGGACCTTGTAACGATGATTGGCCTTCTATTGCCGAATATATTTGTATACATACACAGACCATCATAATACTTGAGAAAACGGTACTTAAAAATAAAAAGCTAGTTAGATATGGGCAATATGTCATAATTTCGGCATCTTTGGAACCCCTGTTTGATTTATGATTAGCATGAATTTGAGCACAGATGGTGGATATCTACTATTCGCAAGGAATTTATCTTCAAATTTATTTGTTAATAAACAGAACCATCTACATTGTATAGCACGACATTCAATAATTTTTTCCCCATTTTTTGTTGCAACTTAAGAAAGAATTGACTCGCTTATAAAGTAGACTGGGAAACTGAGAGAGCTCGAAACTGAAAAACAAACACTGATAAACAAAGCAAAATAGCATTGGCACATTTCTAGTGTAGGAACAACAAGCATTAAGGCTTTAGATAATTTATTAATTTTTTTATTTATTTAATTTTTTTTATGAAGTGTAACACACTTTTAGTATATTCATAAGTTGGGCCAACACTGTTGGTATCAGATTGATCCAACATAAATATATTTTCTATAAATATATATCTTTCTGTGATATATCTTTCTTTCTTTTTTCCGGAGGGAAGGGGAGAGGGACGGGGGGGGGGGCAGTGGGGTGTACAAAAGAGACAACATTTTTAAGAGGATACAGTCCCTCTCAACTCTCAAAAAGTGTCCAAAACTAAAGGAATTTTCTCAGACCTAATATTTTACTTTCCTTCTCTATTTTATATACCAAAGAAAAAGATCCATAAATTTTTGTCCTCTGCAAACAGATCAGTGACTGTTATTTGGTTATTACCATTTTTGTTTCTCCCATGCACTCTCTGTTTGTTTTTTTATTATATATTTTTTATTTTTTTTATGGACCAGACCATTTCTGACAAAAACATATCTCAGCGTTGACTCACACACACAGCAGAAGTTTAACCTTGATGTGAGCATTGAGTATTCATTGCCTTCTTAATTCAAGCATAACAAGCTGTACATATTTGTGGTAACACCAGGCCATCAGGCACACTTTAGCCTGTAACTACTAGCTACTGCACAACCAACGCTGCTAACAGCAATACTCTAGCTGCTGACACAAGGCTAAATGTAGAAGGAACCCCTGGGGTCTGGTAATGGGTCATCCACCCTTCATAGACTTAAGGACGAGAAGCACATCTTAGTAGTCTCCCCTTGTGCAGTCAATTACCTAAACTTAGCTGCTAATATTCTCTGTATATAATAACAGGGCTCATCACCCCACTAGGGGTCTTCATATATACTGTGGTAGGCTACTTAGTAAGTGAAGAAGCGGGTGGGTATACACATCATAAAAACTTGCCAGTTACGAACAGAATGTGTCGGACAAAAGATCTGAGAGAACCAGCGGATGGACGTTTAGACAATGAGGAAACAGTTCTAGATAGAGAGGGGACTATTTGGGGAATGAGTGGAAAACAAGCTACAAATGTTAGTATCTTAAAACCACAGTGAAAGACTTTATTAAGCCCAACCTTGGACAAGATGGGCCCATGAGATGACAATAGAAAATAAATGCCTTGTTATCTTTGTGTTTTCCCTACCTGGCTAACGCATTAAAAATGAGAAATCAAAACTCCCAGTCTTAGCTTCAGTGGCATGTGCTAGGAGGAAGGGCCAGGGAGGAAGGGGAGGGGAGGGCCTCCATCCTCAGTCATGGGCAAACATTCAGCCAGTGTTTGTTACATTTGTTTCTTCCCTCCTTCCCCCCTCCCCCACCCTCCTTCTACCCTTTAAAAGCTGGTTACAACCTGACCCTGAAAATTTTATATGAATTCATTCGTTGGCATCATCATATTTGTAGCTTCAGAAACAAAATATGTGAAAGAGCTTTGAAAGAAAATGCAGGCTCTCGTGTAACAAGAACACCTACTTGTCTCTTTCTGAAGGTACTAAAATTGTTGCTGAGATCACTCTAGAGGCAAAGACACAGAGAAACGTAAGCTTTTAAACAATTCCAACATGCTTTTCTTTCTAGTCACAACTTGGTTTAAGGTTATATTCTTCGGAGAAACACTATCGACCAAATGTGTGTAAATAAAGGAGCAAAAAAGCCAGTGACTACAATGAGATATCATTTATACTGGTTTCTCTACTCTACGCAATTCGAAGACGTTTCTTTTTTTTTTCCCCCCCCTAAAATATCACTTTTGTTGACAAACTTTCCTTAGACAGTAATCCTATTACTACAGGTGGACAATGACCACATTTCCAAACTCAAATATAGGAAAAAGTGCAATCCTTACTTAGACAGACAAGATTATAAACCGTTGAGCTTTTTTCTTATTCTAAATCTCTTCTTTTTAAAACTGGGTCTCTATGAATGAAGACCCATCATACATACACAGCAGCTGTTGCTGTTATCTGCGAGATAATCGTGCCCGTACAAAAAAAACAAACAAAAACGTGAAAATATTTACAAAAATATTAAAAAAAGGCCAAAAGTCTCAAAAATCATGTACAACTGCAATATGCCCCAAAGTTAGGCTTGATCGTGTTATCCTAGACCTATTTTCTCAATGGCCTGATTTGTTTGTGGTGTGTACACAAAAATTCATGATACTTCAAAAGCCTTGTTTGACACAATGGGTTGATCCCACACAAAAGGCGGTATCCTTCTCTCGGCAAGTGGCTCCGCACATTGTTAAAACCAAACACTGGTTTTGGGAAAGGGAAAAAAAAAAAAAAAAAAATTGCACTTTTTCTTTCTTTCTTATCTTCCATTGATAAGCTCGAAAAGAGTCAAGGTGAAATAGGGAGGAGCCGATACCAGTGAAAGAAAATTTTGAACCAGAACAAGCAGTATCAACACCGACTATACGGGAGAGGACAAAGCATTACCGAGCTAATCTGTAGCCAAACTGTGAAAACGCCTCGGGCATTCTGCGGGGCCTCATTGAACTCTGAGCAGGAGGGTGTTAAAGGTAACTGAATGTTGTATCATGTATAGGCAAGAAATGAATAGGCAAAAAATAAATAAAAAATCTTTTGCACTTTGAATGGAGGGGAAAAATATTGTAACAGATCATTGGTAACTGTCTCTAACATTGAGAGGGGCGGGGGGGGGGGAGCATTTTGCACTTTGGTGATTGTGACATATTTTTTCTTTCCTTCTTTGATTCACCGGTGTCTTGGGTTAACGCATTTTTCCGTTTAGCAGGGGATACTTCACCGCACCACGAATATGTTCTGGGGTTTGCCATCGTTGCTAGCTTCTACCGGAGAGTCCCAGAGATTTAGTTACAGTATGTCAAACACTTTCACAGTGTCATAATTCTTTGAATAAAAATGTATGACGTTGACGACGTTTGTCAGACCGGGTACGGGGAGAAGAGGGAAAACTGATTAAAAAGAAAGGGGATGGTGTTTATCCTGATCATGCCATCTTAAATACCTCTGTCAAATGGAGCGTTATTTATATCCTCCTAATATCAACAACTTTGGTCATGCTGTTGGCATCGGCTCTAAACAAGAAGCTACTTCTGACTGACTCTGGCTGGTCATGATTATATCTCTCCCTCCCCCCCGCCTCCCCCCTCCCCAAGAATGAGGGAATCATGGAGTGGAAGAGTTACTGCACAAAAACAAGGTTTGCACTACCACCTCCGAAAAGATGAATTTCTTTACACCTTACAGTATGACAAGGACTCGAACTGAGCTGTTACAAACAGTCCCTATAGAATCGTTGAAAGTTGTGTTCTTTTAGCACGGGTGGGTTATGTGCATCATAAGTGTGGTATACTTAAACATAGTTAAAGTTAAACATATTTATTTAAATGGGAAAGAGACTTTTACAAGTAACTTTTAAACAAACTGACTGTAACAATTTATAACACTTATACAAAACAACACATATATACAAAACAAAACAGTTTGTGAAGTCATGACTTAATTAATTTAGAAAACAAAACCATTGTGCATTGTGATTAGTACATGGCTACATTAATTAATTTACAGCCATCGGTTTTCAGGTCTCTCTCCCTGATAGTGAAGTAAAACAGTTTACTCAAATGCTGCTACACAAATTGTCCCTATGGGAAGGAACCGGGGGTGGGGTAGGGGTGGGGGAGGGGAGTCGGGATCAATGTAATTATTTCAATCCTGAATTATGACAGCAAATATACCAATCATTCAGTGAAACCACTAAATATACACTGGCATTGTTTCTCCAAAATATGATTCATAAAGATCACATAAAGTTGAAGAGAGGAAGAATAACAACAACAGATGGGCCAAGTTTTTCCAGACTCTGCATAAACTATGAAAGTTTATTTTTACTGAGAGCCGTGGTCGTCGTTGGTGACGAACGAAGTGCTAGGACAAATTCAAGCAAATTTACCTCATACTGGGAATCCCTGTCCAGCCTGTCACAGTGTTCATTATTATTTTCCATCAGTTTAGTCAGTCGCAATTTGCTGAACACTCCCAACTTTGAACCCCACTGCAAATAAAAATGGGAGAAGGGGTTTTCAACGGATTTCTGAATTACCAACATAATCTCGCTTGCTCGCTCTTTAAACAATAAAAGACAAAAAAAGAACAAAAGAGGAGAGAGAGAGAAAAAAAAAAAATATACAAGTGAATCCACAGTTAATTAATACTCTCTGCCAATTGACTTCAAACTGTTTTTCATCCCTTGGTAAATGTTGCAATGGTGACAGAGCTAGCATAAAAAGACAAGCCTACAGCCTCTTTACCAACCCAAACCAGTGTCCCCTCCCTATCCTCCATAACCCCAGAAATGTCAGAAAGTTGAAAATACATACAAATTAGTTCAAATTTAGTCATACTTTTACTGTTGTCATTTGGTTTGCCTTGCTGTGTCATTTCGATACCTTACCGAGAATAAATGTGCTTTTTTGGAGCAGGAAAAAGGCCAAGCAGAAATTACCCATGGAAGGAAAGTTTGGAACCAGTTCAATACTATTTTAAATTTACGATCCCCCAATGCACTAAAACATGTGAAAGGTTGATGGGTATTTAACAGAGAGGTCGACCTACTCCATGATGAATATTTTGGAGTTCTGGTTGGGTAACGATGACGATGACGAAGCGAACTGGACATAACAATAACTCTTTGTCTTATATGACGATGATCCTGATTACAATATGTTTGACAAGCTGATAGACAAATGTGTTTTATTATCATGTCAAGTGAGAGACAATCACCGTGGAAACTGCCTAGAAGGAAGGGTAATCCCCAGAGCACTAAATTGTGATAAGTTTGATGGGTAATTAACAGGGAGGTCAAGCTAGCCAATGAAGATTATTTATCATGTCTGGTTCTGGATGGGTAATGATGACAAAGCAAACTGCATAAGACAATAACTCTTTGTCTTATATAACAATGATCCTGATTACAATAGTGTTGGTCTGAAAAGCAGATAGACATATGGATTTATTATCATGTCACCACGGTTACTGCCGGGAAGGGTGACCCCCAGAACACTAAATTGTGATAAGTTGGTGGTTATTATACAGAGAGGATGTCAAGCTAGCCAATGAAGATTATTATGTGTGGCGCTGGTTGGGTAATGATGATAAATGAAACAAAAAAACAAAACCTCTTTTGTGAACAAATGTTCCTTATAACAATAGGTCTGCAAAGCTAATATACAAAATGTGTGGCACATTAATTAAACCATGCATTTAATGGTTTGCTATTGCACCAGCTGACACGACCTCCATCTATGATGCCTGACAGGAAGGAGGTGGGGCAGGTGAGCAGTAGGGACAGATGGGGAGGGATAGGAGAGGGTCAGAAGGGGGAGGGGGGGTTTCAATTGGTAATTAGTTATCAACTGAAATACTATTGAAATTCTCCTCATACTGGTTGAAAAACTACCACAGAGAAAATTTATGCATAAAACAACGTTTGACTGTAATTAAATTGCATACCTTGAATTCAGAAGGTTTTTCATTATAAAAATATTATTTTTTGTGAAGGGTTTGAAGTCTGGTAGCAGAGATTTCAAATGGCAGATCTGCACAGAAAAGCGTAAAATTTTACTCTTCCATAAACACAACCCTCGAGACTATACACAACTTCTTATATAATAATATTACACCATCGTCAATTGGTCAAGGTTAAAAACATCCAAGATACACAAAGGCCTAATAACTTTATTAACTAAGGTACCCCCCTCCCCCCCCCCATTATTAAAAGTAGCCGATTCTTACACTGACGATACTGGATGCAAATGAATTGAAAAAAGAGGTTCAAAACTTGCTTGTTCAGCATTTTTTATCCCTTTGGCCTTCTGGTTAAGCTGAGGTATGATACCTAATATACTCTACACGAGAACAAAATGTCCCCATAAAACATTTTCTTGTGAGGACAGGGCTCACTACTGATCTACCCCAAAACATGCAACACCAATCTCATTCTTATCTACCCAGACTTTCATTCTGTCTGTCCAGAATACAAGAAAGCCTCCACATGTCTGTACTGAAAAATATACATATTTTTCTTGGTTCTCTCCATTTTTTTTTTTTACATCTATTTTTATCATTTTTCCTTTTCTATTTCCTTGTGAGTCCTTGTCAATATTGCCAACTGGAAATCAATCTTATTTGATGGACAAGGCTTTCTTCCAGCTGGTTGAAGATTTAAAAGTAAAGAAATACAACAGCCAGCAGTTGACTTCAGTTATAAGTTTATCTATTTTGCGTCTCTCTCTGTATTTAAAAAAGGAGGGGGCCTTGGCAAGGGAAACTTGCCAAAAATTCCCCTGATACTGGCAAAACTTTACCTCTAAAGTGAAATCATTCCATGCACAAAGCTTAATGGATCAAAATGTCCCTGAGGATGGCCAAAATGGAGATATAATGAATTTATTTTGAAAGCATTTCCACCAAAATTGAAAAACAATTGACTAAATGTTATGATTTTAAACTCCAAACACTTAAACGCAATAAGTTTCGTGCCTGACCAAAATGTTCATTTAAAAAAGTTTCTTCCTATTTAAAGAAAGGCTTTAGGAAATATTTGCATGTACAATGTAACAGGTGTTGTATTAACTCATAGAAAAGTTGTATTTGCAAAATTGATCACCCGAAATATTAAAATATCTCCCATTTTTATTTCTTTTTTCTTTTAAAGTCTGTTCAATATCTCATGTCACTCACAAACTCTGATTCTTTAATTCACAAAATTTCACTTACCCAATTAATTTACATATGAGCATATAACCCAAATTATATCACCAGTGTTTCAATCAAGAATCCACGAAATGTTTTACACTTTATTTTTGAAATTCATTTAGTTTTAATTTTTTCTATAGCTCCCTAAACTAGAAGCTGTGATGGTAAATGGCATGGCATCTTTTAATCTAATTCCACAATGCTTAAACAACATAATACATAAAAATGAAAATAATTTTATCTATCGAAAACAATGCATATCATAATGTTACAAACTTATACAAAAAAATCTCCTAAATAGATGATGTAAGAGTTGAAACACTTGACTTTTTACAGTGAAACCAGATGACCAAGTAAAATTTGCCTCATCAGAATTTGACGATGTGCTCTGGAACCTTTTTACATGATTTTATTATCGTCAAAGGATGTATTAATTTCCTTCAGCTTTGACACAACGTAAACAAATACTAAAATATCACAGAGTCGAAGGTGAGTAGGAACTCTGTGTCATCTGGACAAACCATATCCTTTTCTTTAATAGTTATGAAATCCACAAAGGTGTCAAAAGCAGCTTAACAGATCATTTCATCTGAAGAACCTCATTTAACAAAAAAGTTGGACTTGGATTCGAAGACAATTTTGATTAGCTACTTCAAGCTACAATTCAAGAAATTGAGAAAAGACATCGTCCCTTAATTCCCCCCCATTTCTCTGCTGCTTCTGCCATTCCCTCTCCCCCTCCCCCTCACACACCCCCCCCCAAAAAAAAATAGAAATCAAATTTCCTTAGTTATATTTTACATGTGATTTAATACTTAAAAATCAAGTGTCTGGATGAACAAAAAGTTTAGAAACGGATAAAGCCATTAATTTCTTGCTCATTCAACCTTCATTTCGTGACGAGATGTCATAATAGTTTACCCTATTATTGCGATCCTTTTTCGAGTAATAACAAGATTGGTGGTAATAAAGGTTTTTCTATAAATTGTTTACACAAACACAGCATGTTACTTTAATTCTTGTTATTATAATATATCACTCAATTCTAAGTCAATTTTTAATTGAGACAATCTTATTCAGACATTGTAAACTCATTTTCTAGCAAATTTTCTTGTTTCATTCTGCTGTTTTTTGGGTTGTTTTTCTTGGGGTGGGGGAGGGGGGGAGGGGACTCTGCTATGTAACCTGAAAGTTCTTGCAAGTGCCATATGAAGGGAAATGTTAATGTTATTTCACAAAACACTTTCAATTCAAGGCTTGATACAGTTAATATTCTCCAATACCTCTCTCTCTCTGTTATTCAAATAATCACTTATTCTTCCGTCACTTTCTAGCACTTTTACTTTGACGTTTAAAGGAATTGATCTTATGTAGAAATTACCATGTAAGTAGAAGTTGTTTAAAGTGCCATTGGAAATTTAAGCAAGCACCACTGTTATATTCTGGCACTTCAAAACTCTTTCACTCTGACAATAATCATGAAAACTAGAAGTTGTCATGAAAGTTGATGTTGATAAAAGTGCCATTCAAATTTTTCGGTGTTCAAGCAGATAAAACAGAACATGGATTTACTTCAAGACACAATTAACTGCACGATATTCTTTCGACTTAAAAAGTCTTTGGAAAGTTGTAGGTGGAATTTAGACTGGAGAAAGAGGATAGGAACAGAAAAAAGGAATATATTCACGATCATCGACGGAGGAAACAAATTTGTAATCAATATTACTTCTTCCTCTAGATGTAATCTGAATTTTTTTTGCATGTAACCTTTTGCAAATAATAATACAAGGTCAAATCCCCGAGTGGTTAAATTAGTCTGTATCCTTCCAAAGTCCTCTCTCCCTCCCCTCTCAGGAGAGAAAGCCGGAGGAATTTGATCGTTTGATGACAAGTGGAAAAGAGGGACCTGGACACTGACTACGTAAAGATTTGGAACAAATCCCAAACATCAGAAAATGACGAACCAAACACAGCCTTCCATCCATTTTTAGTTTCAGAGACTGAGCACTTAAAAGTCATCGACCGATTTTGCGAATAAGAACACATCTAAATTTCATATCGGTTATTTAACAACCTTCTGGTTGATTTTTGTATTTGAGCTTAAACTTCATAGTTTGTTCATGACTTGCATTATGGTCTATATAGACTGATTCAGATCATTTTAGAACTCAAAGATATTTATTCCAAAAGTAATTGGCCAAAATTCTTTACCCACAGTTTCTTTCCCTTCCCTTCCCTTCCCCCACCCCACCCCCCTCATCTTATTTTGTCTGTTTTTGTCACTGTTATACTTTGGGTTGTAGTTACCTATTTTCCAACGATTGCGTCTTTCGGTCTCCGATTTGCGACAACATCACTATATGTTTTTGACTACTACTCCGAATAGGACGTACTGCATTTCGTCACGCTACGATTACTGTCACCATCTGAATATTCATTGCCCAGGTGATCGATGAGTCCATTTCATTCTACAAAATTACATTAATCTTTTCTTTAACCTCTTTTTTTTTTACATTCATTATTTTAAGGAAGCTTTTAACCAACTCAAAAGAGCTTCTTTGTACTTTTTCTCCTGTTTTGTTTCGTGGTGTGTGTGTGTGGGGGGGGGGGGTATTTTCTTATGTCAAATAGTACCTTAGTGCTGTTCAATTTGACAATAGTTATTCTAACTCTTGCAAGAAAGACAAAAATCTTCTGATCTCCATTCGCAGCAAATAAATGGACAGACATAAACATTTATACACATATTTATGCTCAGGATTTACCTTGTCAAAGTTAGGTCTTGTTACATCTACAATCATACTTTAACAGACAAACAAGTTTTCAGATTTACTGCTGTAAAATTTCTTGAAATGAAATTAAAAAGGATTAAAGCTGACACAAATGTTATTTTGTTCTTTGACACAAAACCAAAACAGAGCAAATGTCACATCAGTGTGAGTAACAGCCATCTCGGGGTAAAAAATGCCACAACATATGTTTGTTTAGGCTACAGCAGACCCCCCCCCCCCTTTTTTTCATGTTCAAATGAATGTTTGATTGTATCAAATTGACACGTTTTACTCATCGAGATGTCTGATTTCAGAAACGACACGGAGATGTCGGAAAATTGTGTCAGAGGTCGACTGGTAGCTTCGCTTTAACTTGCTGGGTGTTATCACAAAGCAGACGTTAAATGCCGCACTTAAAAAATTTCGTTATAAAAGCCTAATATTCATCAAGAGAATCACAGGTAAGGATACGCGGCTTTGTAGCACCGAGCCGACGAAAAGTCTCGAGTAGCGATTACACACTTAACAAACTGGAATTTCTAATGACTTCTGGTCGGCTAACTTCAGAATGTTTTTGGCGAGATTTCTTCGCCGGCATTCGACAATGTTTGGGACGATGTCTATATCATCTTCGGCACACAGAACAGCGAGCAATTCTGCTCAAGTCTGCTTAATGAACGGCAGAAAATGAAACAAAACTTAATTAACGAGATTATACCCTCATGGAGAGAAAGGAATCTTCACACGTGATTAGCGGGGTGCGACTCGCTCCACTCGGAGTAAATCCTGCACGACTCCGCGCCTGGCAAACTCTTCCCCCGATTGCGTTTCTTTAATTTCGTAAATGGGTGTTAGTAGCGAGCCCTGGAGGGCTTCAGTCATTTAGCAAATTGTTTCATTTATGAACCCAGAAAATAAAATGGAATTTTGAGTTTCCAGCAGGAGAGAAAAAAATACCCCCTTCAGCGAAAACAAAATGGGATTACAGTGCTATAATGGACTGTGGAAGACATATTGAAGAGGTCAGAAATTGCGTATTAATGTCCCATGAGGGATTAATCAGGCATTAGAAGAAGCCTAGTTGGAATTGGAAAACAAATACTGACACATAAAATAACACTGACAACACAAAAAAAGAAGAAGGGGGGGAAAGAGAAAAAGCAAGGCAAAAAAATCGTTGCCATCTCTCTCTCTCTCTCGATCGAGTGACAATCTGAACTAATCTACTTGAGTGTTGACTGCAGCGTATTACAGTCGTCGTAAAGTGTGTATTGCAGAAAATTACAAACTTCCAGTAAATATCATAGAATGGCAGAGGGTATATCCTTAACAAAATCTGTTTTAAATTCATCTCCGTCGGAACATGCTCTCCGGTCGTAACGTTTTTCCAAAGCCGACAGTTGAGATGACGTGTGAGAAAATCTGAGTTTAGGGGAAAGTTCGGAAAATACATGCCAGATCTGTTAATTCTGCATTGACTTTAAAAAAAGAAAGGAAACTTTCTCTAGAACTTCTGTACAAAACCAATTCTGATTGATATTTTTGCTTTACAAAATAATAAGGCGATGGGCGATGTTCGAATAATAAAGAAGTGTGAGGTTTCTATTACAAACAAGTACGGCTTGGTCTAGAGACGTGCACTTAATTACTCGCACTGCCCGACTCGCACGCATTTCTTTAGGGAAGAGTTAGAAAACGCCGATTCTCAACGTCTACAAAAAAAATTAAGGGGCTGTGAAGGGGTGGGAAACAAGTCGATGTCCAATATTTCTTTATCTTTAAAATGGCCAGTAGCGATATTCTTCTTTCTTTTCTTTTCTTTTTCCTTTTCTCTTTTATTATCCTTTTTCTTTTGGGGTTTCGTAAAGTTGATCAAGACGATCATCGCTACTAGAGAGGTGCCGTCGCAACTTCTCAGCCAATGAACCCTACAAAGTACAAGAGTTAAAAACTGACGGTGAAACAAACCTCTGTCGTTGCTGCACCAAATTTTATGAGCTCCTTCCTGAGGAAATGGGGAGTGTAACTTGCAAGGTAGCTGGGGGGACCTAGGAATATGAAACACCTCCAGCACCCTGGGAAGTTTATAATTAAAGCTTGCAGCACCTGCTGTGTGAATTCCTACGATATTTACGATATATACATAC
>KN893773.1:9361-22130 GCA_000934455.1 Apostichopus parvimensis | reverse complement strand
TGCGCTGCGCTGTATAGTGTATATCGACCATGTGACCATTAAAAGTTTTTGACACTTCCGATTCACTGAAATGGCGTAAGAATTACGCGGACCAAAAAGGGTGTCAGTGCCCTTCCTCAGATTCATTTTTGCCGCAATGCCCTTCCAATATGCAGTGATGCCCTTCACAATTGGAACCTACAAATGGCAATTTTTTTTGCCGTGCCATTTTTTTGCCATATGTCAAGCCCTACAATGTCTAGTATTTTTTTGATTAGCATCACCTTGGCCGTTGGCGTATTCTTTGATTAACTTTCTATTGTGCAAAATATATTTGCCATGGTAAGTTTCTGACAAATAACACTTGTCAATGAACTTGTTTTTACAGTCAATTTGGGGTCAAATTCCATCAATTTAATCACCATACCGTGACAAAGGTATATAGGTTAATCAATGCACTGAGTAACTATAGGTGTACAGTCCAATAGTGTGTGCTTAAACAGACTGTATGAACACGATATAAGGAAGTGATGGAGGGAACACAAGTTTAAACTGCTTGTAAGCAGTCTGAGTAAAAGCAATGCAAAGATATTAGGTATACATTTAAACCCTTTTTAATGAAATGTGTGAAGGCATATAACTACACAGAAATAAACTTACAGGTAGACATTTTACAACAGCTCACTTGATATAACTAATCATGTGTAATCCTTGCTCTACACATACATAAATACCATGAAACAGTTGTATTTATCATATACCTTATACAAACATAACCTAACTGATGGTTCCAATAAGAGCATCCAACTTACTCTGACAATTATTCCCACTCCATGTATCTTGGCAGCCTCCAGTGTCACATTCACCTGTAAATATGTTACAGCTGTCTACATTCTGACAGTGACAATCTTGTTAACAGCCAGCCCCATATTTACCTGGTTCACACACTGTAAACCAAAAGATATTAGACTTGAGTGTTAGCTCTTTTACAGTTTATTAGAATTGCCTCATAGTAATTATTGGTATGATCACAAGACAAACAAAAAACGAATGTCTATTCAAAAGTAGAGCCAACTATAGCAAGACACAATATGATATAATATCATGATTATAATATGACTAACATTATAGCCAAATCAATTTCAATGCAAAGAATCTGTGCTATCCCATCAATTGTATCCCATCAATTGTATCCCCATCAATTGTATCCACAATTTAACATTCGCTTAACTAATTTTTTTTATGCAATAAAATAACGTCACAAAGATAATTGGACACAGCTATATGGAGTTAATTATGCTGTAAACTGAAGGAATATATCTTTAAAATCCAGCAATTGGTTAAAACTAGACCAAAATTGGGAACAGGTATCAACAGGAAGCATTCCCCTGCACCAATATCATATACCATTTATTTTAGTGTATAATACTTTACACTCAAATACTGATATTCATTAATAGGTAGCCAGAAAATTGCTGTCAGTATTGTTTCTTTGAGACTCCCTCTCTTGATTTCCTTTCATTCAGTAACAAAGCCAATGCTTTCTCATACTTGTTATATTTTTTACTATGATAATATAAATTCTGTTAATATACTCTAAATTTTCTCATCGTGTGTTTTGGTACTGCACCACTGATTTGATAAACAAATGGATGAACTGAATTGGATTCTGTTAAAGCACAAAATTGCATAAACATGAGTCAATGTACATGCAGAAACACTTAGAAGCAGTACACTATACTGTACTTGATTCACATACTGAAATATCTACTGAACTATGAACAGTCCAGTAAACAGGAATCTGCACTTTGTAAAATATATTTTACATCTAGACAACCTACAATCTCGACATATGGTAAAAATTACAGGTTGAACTGGGCATGGCTCATAGCAAATCAGCTCATTCTTGCTAAATCTAACTACCGTGGCTCACATTGTCAGCAAAACAGCCTCTGTATTTGTTGAAACTCACTTCTAAGCACACACAAGCATCAAAAAGTACTCACCTACTGAACAACTAAGATTTTTGAATCCAGAGTTACATCTGCAACCAAAAGGATCTATGAGACAAAACAGTCTCCCTAGGCAACCATCATCAGCCGTTCCATTGCCAACGTTACACTCAAACTCACAAGAATAGCCAAACTTGTCAGGACCACACCCTGAAAGAAAATATTTCATAGTTTTGTTTTACATTCAATGCAAACTTAATCAGCATTTTTAGCCTGAAATAAAGAAGAACCACACTTCGAGAGTTTTATAGAGTTTTTTTCGAGAGTTTCAACTATATTCCATGTTGTCCCACGGTATGCCAAGAGAGATCTTCATCAACTCTCATGTGCTACCTGTGACACTACCATAACTATTGTGCAGACTATATTACTATATATACACAGTCACATGTATATTTTTCTTGCAAAAGTAATTCAAACGGCAGTGTAGAAACAAATACCCAAATACTGCTTCCTCTGATATAAATATTGTGAGACAACGTTGGCTATTTCAGCATCTGGTGTGTTTCCAATGTTCCTCTCTTTCATATCCATATTTCAACAGTGTCTATTTCGTAAAATGTAGTTAAAGTTAAGCTAAGTCCTTGGGCTTGTCTAGATTTCATTTAAATTTAAATGTGGTGGTATTATTGGAGATCTATGCATTTAAACATTGGGGCATAAACAAGTGACAAATGCATGTTGCTACAGTGAACATTTAAGGAACCATTTAAGTATAAGTCAATAACAAGATGACCTGGGAACCAAATATATGTTAACCTTCACCCAAAATGAATAATCTCTTGGGAACACTCATATCAAAGGCTGGGGTAAGAACTCCCAATTTGGTGTATGCTTTCATGAATATTACAAACTCTTTTACTTAGTTTTCCTTGGAGGAATGGGAGGAGGCATTAACAACATAGTGTCCCATATGGCCCCTCACGGTCGTGCAAAGAAAACCTCCGTCAAAAGAACACGTTCACAGACATTTGTACAAACCTGTCAGACAGTTTTGTCCCAGGAATCCCGGGGCACAGATACATCTCCCAGTCTCATCATCACAAATTCCTCCATTGTAACAATTGTCACAGATACCGGTACATCTGGGTGGACCCCATCTACCAGAGCTACATGCTATTGACAGAAAGACAAACCAAGGAGAACACAGTGAAGTAATTTGGCTGGTAGCATTTGATATACCTTGTTGGTCCTTGTTTTGGTGGCGGTTGGGGTTGTAGGGTGGAAGTGGAGTTCAAGGGAGACAACTGTGCGAATTTCGTTTGCTTATTGATTTAAAGCGTTTTTTATTAAAGGCATGTACAGTCAGCGCACCTCAGTAATGCTCTTGACAAAAATATTGTCTTTCGCATCTCTTTGACAATCCTTAATTGTGGTGAAAAGAAGCAGAAATAGTTTGTGAGACATCATTAGTTTAATGTAAAGACTAGGTCACAATACATGTTAATCTATGAGATAGAAGTTACTCTTCATATATGAAAAAGTATCCTCCAAATTATAAAAGCTATGGGTGATTTTGCTAGGTGCTGGTCTGTCCGTATCCTACCAAACAAACAAAACATGCGCAGACATTAGTTTGCCAATTTTCCTCCTTTAAGACTTCTGGGAACATAACATACCAACATCAGTTGTACTTGGGCCCCTCCACGCCTCTGTTCATTTGAAATAGATTGACCCATGTACATGAAAACATCGGTGACAAAGACCAAAATATGTGTGAGTTAAGTTGTAGACACAAGTTTCAAGTACTTTTAAACCTATCAAGAAATTACAAATTCTTAGAGGTGGATGCAGTGTTTGAAGTCTCAAACACTGTGTTTGATCGTATCAAGGCAGTTTCTGCCGTTCATTCATATTTAAATAGTGAAAGTATGTCCAGTTTCTCATTCACATATCTTCACTAATTATCGAGTAATTACCTAAAGAGACATAATTGACAGGGTTTTTTTTTGACGGCCTTTTCTTATTAAATTTCCAGTAGCCTACTAAATAATTCACGAGCGTTTCCTAACAGCCAATAAGCAGGAAACAAGTATTGCGGCAAAACACTATTGAGCCCTTGAAGTATTAGTAAACACAAAAGGGTACATGTGTAATCAATCTCCGCAGTATAGAACTGCACATACAATAACATGGAAAACAACCACAGTATATGCAGCACAGCACACTTTATGCAGCACACTTTATGCGCAAAGAACATTGCTTGAATGCCAAACTCAAGGATGGACAAAAGTTGCCCACGCCACAAAGGAAAGAAAGCGACATGTGCAGCATGCAACGTTAGAAGTGTGACACTCAAAGAGTGAGAATCGCAAAGGAAATTGTCAGATCGCAATCGTTAAAGCTGTCGAAAGTTTCTGGTTCCGACGTACAATTGGCCAAGTTACTTCTTGCCAGGTTCGAACTTAGTGTTAGGTTACATTTGTGTCTCGGCTCGGTTGTGAATATCCACTGACTACTTAACAGTGGAGCTAATGAGTTTGCAAGATGTGCAATTTATGCCGTTATCTTGTGTTTTTCATAATTTCAATGGCAGTCAGTCATATTAACGTCATGATCAGGCATTAACTGTAATGTGTAATTGATTCAAAGTAATTTCATAATGACTTGCAGGTCAAAAATGAACACAATTCCAACTTAAAGTTCAGCAGAATAAAATGTTCATAGCATTATGTTACTTGGGTCACATTCATGATCTGACATGCAAGACAATTTTATGTTTTTGTTCTGATTTTGTCCTGTGTTAAGACCAACACAGGATTTATGTTAATTGTTACCACAAGGATAGCTACACATACCATAACCTAAGTGCTCTCCTAATGTTGGCCACCCCCCCCCCCCCCCATGATACAAGTTTACCATGTTGACAATAGAAGGGAATTGTTTTTTACTTTACTTCTACTGACTATAATTTACGTACGTCCACCTCCAAAATTCTGCTGATATTAAGTTCTGGAAATGATGAAACTCTCTGGTGCCAGTTTGCATTACCAGCATTCTCCCGCTTCCCCCACCCAAATGTTGCTTTCATTTTGCTTTGCCACCTATCCTCCCACCCGCTAACCCTGCTCCCCCCCCCCTCTCTTCACTCTACTTTTAAATATCTTATGAAGCGACTGCAGCTACATTACTGTATATGATGCAGAAGATATGTCGTAATCAATGTTATACCAGTAGCACTACAATACTCATTGAGAATGATAAATTGCTGTCCAGGCCACTTTGACACATGCTCACAAGGTATAACATTTGGCAATATATCTATCCTCAAAATGTTCTGTTCTGTTTAATATTAAAGATCTTTGGTATAAGCCTAATGAAATACAACTTACGGTGCTTTGCTTTAAGCAGTCAGTCTACTGAATGACATGCACTATAGGTACACTGGATATTTGGGTCATGACTTTGAAAATGATCAGTATGTGCAGGGCCGGTGTCAATCTCAATTGGAAATTGGGGGATTGGACATAAATAACTGATAATATATTAAACTGAAGGAGTGTACGCCTAGCACACACTGCGACCAGCTTGGTGCAAATCCATTATCTAGTGGGGTCCAGGGGCCAGACTTAGGGCCCTTGATGGGGTCCAGGGGCCGGCCTTATGGATTAGACTTAAATTAAGAGAGAGTTATCTATTTAACATCCTGGTGTAATTTAAGGCCTTTATCATGATGATAAAAATTGAACCGTAAACCAAACACGGAAACATTCTTAAACTTTGCACACACGAGTAACATCTTGTAATAAAGATGTTTACAACATGCACACATATGCATATCATAAACTATTAAAAAGCAATCTTGGGTATCTGGGCACATTCACTTTATCGGATACATAGCAACCTACAAAATAAAGATACTTCATGTCTGTAGGCTGGGTGGAATCTCTAGGAGCAATTGAGGAACATCAAGAAACATTATGCATCGTCCAAATGTTACATAGTGATGCTTTTGGTGTGCGTATATATACAGTACCAGGGCCTTTTTAAAGAAATGTTTAGTGAGTAGGCCTATTCCAAAAGGGACCATCATCCAAGTGAAGGTTGCATGTGGATTCAATGTTCCCACTTGGATCTATTATGAAAGAAAATTTTCACTTTTTACTTAATTAGACTCAATTTGCTCTCAGAGACATATATATGCAAGTTCCCATCATGGGACACCTGCTTACCAAGCTTGAAGAAGCCGTTTGATACATCTGGCAGATGACCTAGACACACACACACACAGATGGACAATTTTTTACCCCATTCCAGATAATGGACTTCAGGTCACACCTCAGTCACCATATCATGGTTCACCCTTCAAAACTTGATCCTTCAGAACATAAACTTTTCCCATAGCAGCCATATTTCTATAGCAACTGAAATATGCAGTTTATGCTCCAACGACATACAACTGCACAATGTCATACTCTCTAGATACATTAATACAATTAGGGGATTAGGTAAGACAAAAGACTCCATCTAACTTCCATTCATTAGCTTTAGTCTACATGCTTTCTATAATCTTCATGCAATATCAAAAACATTGTCAAGACTTTCCACACAATATATCTTTCATAAAGCAAGTTGAGCCAAGTGGATTAGCTTTTCAGATCAATACGTAGCTGCTCTTAATCATGCAATGAATACATTAGTTAAAATGATTCGCTATTGCTGGATGGAAATCAAACATTATACCACCACCCATGAACTCAATACAGTAAGTATAGGAAATACATTATTCTTACCACGGACAATCAGTCTATTCAATCCATGGCGAGCCCGACCTCTTTGAGGGAAAAAATGACACTCGTAGAGGCCATTATCACCAGTAGCAGCTTCTCTGTTTATGATGAAATCTTTGTCTCCATCCCTATCCATTACAAAGTCTGAACCATTGATTCTCCACCTGGATTCACCCACATCAGACCACTCCATGTCTATCAGGACACCTGTATCTCCTGCATTAACAGTTTGAGTAAACTGCCCATTGACTGGAACAACATAAGCTGTAAATACAAAACATTTGAAGATTCACATATTGTACATACTTAACATTTTCTACTGGTGTACATTTATTTGCTATATTATTTTGTTCCAAATGCAATGTCATAGCAGATTGATTCTAATGCAATTTGACCATATCATGTTTACTGCACAGTAACTGTACAGTACAGTCATTATCAGGAAATTGACAGCAAACCAAACAAAGTCAAAGGAGAATCAAACCCTAGAGTTTTGTAGTGTTCACATTTTTGAGAACCAAATTATATAATACCTAGTCAGAAAAACATTCCCTACATTTTCCAATTATTTTCTATGTGCATTATGTGAGGTTTCATATGTTACTTTTCAATGTCCAGGGCACATTAAAAGTAATGTTAGCCAACCACATATAAATTGTGTTTTCAAGAAAAAGAAGTTGCCCACTCACAACAAAATATAAATAAGAATGTTAAGCATAAGTGCTGGGCAAATATGACCAACCAGCAGGCTTGTACCTTGCATAGCCTGGCAGTACTTTAATTATCAATGTGGCTCACTTATATATCACTTTTGTAGCACCCTCGGTATGGAAAGTAACAGTATGGACACTTTCATAGTGTACTTGCAAAATAACTTTAAAAATCCTGAAAACTCATAAAAACGTTTTTCTTGCTAGGTTATTTCACAAATGTTAGTTATTAGAATGTTTCATGCAGAACCGTAGTGTTTAATTCTGATTTTTAAAAAATAGTCATGTTGCAGCTCAGTAAGTACAGTAATAGCCACCTTTGTGGATCAATATAATTGAACCACCATAGAAGGCATCCTATACTGGTGAAATATTCTTCATAGTCTGGATAGTAACACATTTAAGATACAATTGAAATTAATCTCAATTTTCAATATTTTCTAAATGATTGGTTAAATTTATCTACTGTAGGCTTTAACCTAAGGTATAACAGCCAACTTTTTATGCAAGATTTCATAAGATCCCAAACCTTGCAAGCAGCTTGCGTGGATTAATTCTCACGAATACACGGTCAGCTTATAGTGCTATTGTTGCAACCCACAGTCCTACACGACAATGACTACTAAGGACTTGTGATATCTTGAGAATTGCAACATTTCAACCTTGTTACATGTAAATAAACAGTTCATTAGATGATACAAAACTGCCCGTTGTGACTAGTCTTAAATCAAGTTCAAAAATCGTTCTGATTATAATTGATGTTTGCAGAGATTGACGAAACACCTCAATGACTGTAACTATGCCGTAATTAGTTGTTCTTTTAGTCTGGAATTTAATGTTAATGAACATAATAAATGACACACTGTAAATATACAACCAAAACGAAGCCATGTGCGCAAATAATGTTGCAACTTGTTATAATTGCCGTACTGTACTACTGCATAGCATCCTGAACTGCGATCTCTCGAAGCAGAAAATAAAATAGTTTAATGCATGTCATGCCTAACAAATTATTTTTCAAATACATATTTCCTCACCATGATAATATTTGTACCAGTTCAATTATTATATAAAAGTCCCTAAAAACTTATTTCAATCGACATTGTCGTAAGTCACTACGAATGATTGATGTATATTTGACATATGCTAGATACTAAGTATTGTTTAGACCACTTTCGTCCTGGCTAAATTGTTCATCAACTGAAAAATGTTGAATGCCGACTTGCATAAAATGTAAAAAAAACTCCTGATTGATAGCTTGTGTAACTGTCTGTGGGATAACTGGTTAGTTACCCCAATAATTTGCTTACAGACAATAAAAAATTCAGTGATACCTCTTAAAATTTCCTTGCTTGAAATTCATTATGATGGAATATCTGCATGTGGTGACAGCACCCAGGGGTGCATGGGGGGTCACCAATTTTAATCTTATTCCCCACCCTCTGTTTCCCCAGTGGATTCTTGTGAAGCATCTGGCAGATTCCATACATAATTTTTGGCTTCAATGAACGCAGGGCAGGAAGCAAGATGCAGTCCACTTCCTAAATCAGTAGTGAAATTAAATCCTTCCCCCCCCCCCCCCCCCAATCAAAAAGCAAAAAATCACACACCTTTGTTTATACTCATTCAGAACCCCAAAACTTTAGGACTAGCCTAAGTCTATCTTCATCTTTTCAAGATGCATTTTTTGTGCTTTCAAATTTCTATGTAATGTAATGATAGCCCTATCTGAAAAATCTCCAACTTCTAGAGGCTTTTGGCTCATAACCCCCATCATTCCCGAGAGGTACTTACGTTACAAAGCATTTCAGAATAATTACCTCTTTCTGAATGGTATATTTGAGCCTGAAAATCGCTGTCGGTACCTTCTCCCACCCTAACCCACCCCCAATCAGAAATAGTCTAGCCACATACACCTGCGATACTGTTATCACTAGGTTCAATTTCGTTTAAATTATCTGACCCAACTCCCTGTGAAAATTCTTCAAAATGCCTTCGAGTTGTCTATCGGGATAGATCATTCAGATTTAAATAAAAACAATATTGAAAAATTCTTCAATATTGTCTGGGGTAATGTCAATATTGTTCAGCAATGGATGTCACAGAAATGCCTGAAAATGAATGACTCAAATACTGATGTGCTTCTTATATCATCAAAGCATCTGGGCAGAAAGATAGAGTGTCCGAGCATCATGATTGGTGACCATCAGGTGGAGCCTAGTGGTGTGGCAAAGATCATCGGTGTCATAATGGACAAACATGCCTCTATGGAAGACCATATAACATTTCTGTCTCGGTCTGCTTAGTATCTCTACAACATCGGAAGAATAAGAAAATACCTCACCAGAGAAGCCACAGAGCAGTTAATCCATGCTTTCATAACATCTAAACTGGATTACTGCAATGCACTTTTTGTGGACTACCAGTTAAACAGGTAAAACGACTGCAAATATAGCAGCAAGGATTGTTACACTGACGAGAACATCTAATCATATTACCCCAGTACTGCATGATCTTCATTGGCTGGCAGTATATCAGCGGATTAGGTTCAAAGTCCTTCTTCTTGTGTTCAAGTGCCAGAACAACATGGCACCTCCATACCTGCAAGTTCTCATCCGCCCTTATCAGCCAACAAGAGCCCTACGGTCTGCTGTTCAGAGTCGTCTGGAGGTGCCGATCACCAAGACAAACAGCTATGGGAACAGAGCATTTTGCGTGGCTGGGCCACGCCTCTGGAATGAGCTGCCAGCTGAACTCAGAACTGTTTCTAGTCTAACAACATTCAAGTCAAAGCTGAAAACCTACCTATTTAGACAGCATTACTGCAATATATAAGCTGTGTATTCAACTCTATTCATGTGCAGTACTCCAACACACTCAAATGTGCATGCTTTTTATTCTTCATACTCATCTATATTGTATTTTATTCTGCGGTTTGACTACATATTATGTGTCATATATTTTTTTCTTTACTGTTACATAGCGTTTTAGAGCACTTTTGTGGATTTTACGCTTTATAAAATAAATTATTATTATTAAATATTGCACATTTATTGTCTTGAATTCCTAAAGGTGTGATTCATGGTAGGGACATTTCAAAGTTTTTTCCAACATGGTAAGTGAGTTTGAAGGATGCTAAAGTGTTCGAGAGCTGCAGCCATGTTGTTCAGAGTATGATACTTGTACGGCTTGGTGTGTCAGCAAAGTTTGTATTGCCTCTGAAACTTGATGTAAAATAATTTAATTGCTTGTTAAGTACTGCAAACTGTTATTGACACTACAGGTATATTCCAAAACCATTTGTTAACGTATTCTATCTGCCCCCGCTATTTCTCTGGCTATCCGACTTCAGTTGCCTGATTTCATTCATGATTTTTTTTTTTACACACTTGGGTCTATATACAATGTTTACATCATTGTTTATCAACTTATTTTGTTTCATCAACTGAAAGTGATGCAGTTTTACATTTGACTTTCAAAGTGTCCAAGGCAACTTTCTGAGATTCTATCAATATGTGCAGATTGTCCATTGCTAAGTGCTTGCCCATCTACGAATTCTGCACATTTCATACCTCTAGAAAGTTACTGGGAAGTTCATTCACCATACATCTGAACTTGAGAAACCCCAGTTGAAAACCACATATGGAATTTAGTATTGCCTCATGATTTATAAGCAGTTGAACAAATAAAACATGTGAACTTACAAATTGTATTTGTGCAAGTTTTGTCATACATTTTATAGCCGCATTATATGATGAAGGTCCATGTTAGATAAAGGACTCATGTAGTTTACAGCATTGGCCTACTGCTGGTACTGTGCATATGAAGAACTGACGAAGGGCAACTCATCGGTGGATATGCTTAGCACGTGAAATCGCAAATACACAGTATTTACATGTGTGATCAGGCTATAGGTAGAGTGATTTTCGATGAATAATTATCGCATAGTTTTCAGATGTTCGTGTTTGATTTATTTTTGCAATGTAATACATTTCATTGGGCTTAGTAGGCATGCTGAGCAACACCACACACATACAAAAAGATATAATTGTTTGTTTTTTTGTTTAGGCTTTGTCATCGGCAATGGGAGAGTATATTTTCAACTTTGAACACAATTGAAGTTTTGTTTATTTTATTCTTGCAGACTATGTTTCTGTTATAAGCAGCTAGATATGGTTACTAGTATTCTGTATACGGTAGTTACATGGACAATGTTGTGTACTAAGACGGCCAAACCACCGAGAGCGCTAGCAGCTTGAATGGGGGATATTGTATTGGTAGACAATGCACAGGTGCTAATGAGCAAACTTTGGAGATAAAGGTTTTGGCATCTCTCATGAACACACGGTGCCTCTGCGAGATCACGTATACAACGAGTTGGCTATTGCCGATCTATACGTGATTTCCATATTTCTCTAAGTTTAGACTTACCGTTTCAGTTCACTTCTAACTCTATTTATGGAAACTAATATTGCCCCATATTTTTTTCACTGATTCCATCAATGCATTGCTTCTGCACTCCATCAATTAGCTATAATTCTATATCTATGAGTGTGATCATTCTGTGGTGTTTACTTCAGACTTGTTTTAATAGGTTGTATAATTATTGCATGTTATACACATACATTTATATACAGAGGATAGAAACAAATTCGTTGTTACACAAGCAGTCAATATTTGAACAGATTTTGTATATTTGAGCTTATTTTATTAAACTCACCATCAGCATGCAGGAAAATAGTTATGATGGTTGTATCCTCTCTATCATCCTTCGTTGCTGTACAATTGAAAATACCAAATGCATTGTTAAAAGCAGGGGTAATGGAAACAGAATATCCAGCTGTGTTTGCAGGAAGATCTGAGATCATGGTATCATTCACTATGGGGACAGGATGACTATTGCCATCAAAATTATTTCTTGTGTCATAAGCTCTTATTGAAGTCACAACTGCATCCTCATCTCCTGCTCCAAGATAACACTCAAAGTGAGGAAGAGGCGGAGTAGAAACAGATCCAGCATCTTTTGACTTGAATGACATCACAGTCATCTGAACCTTATCTGAAAAAAATAACAATATTATAATGATAAAATATAAATTGCAGATATCTCTTTAAGCATTGTCATTGAGTCTGAGTGGTTGCGTCTTCACTTTTTTTCTCTCCTATAGGGTCCTTGATGGGGACTTGAGTGTCCCTCCTGATCTTTTTTTCTACTATACTAAACTAAACTAAACTAAACATGCAGGTTCTTCTTAACACAGAAAGTTCACCCAGAGTTTTCATCCATGTATACTGTACATCAGTGGTGTAGCCAGGATTTTTTCAGTGGGGGGGGGTG
>KN893758.1:5341-28977 GCA_000934455.1 Apostichopus parvimensis | reverse complement strand
CCTCATCATTATACGTACTTCTACCGTTAATGGCAATCTGAACTTTTTTTTTTATAGTGTTGAAATATTGTACCTTCACCTTGTGTTGGTCTTAACCCCAATCTATTTGAATTTGCAGAAATTTTCCATAGTAGTATTTTATGAAACAGTGTGTCCATTTGGTGAAGTGGAACTTATATTTTCATATAAATTTTATAGTATCCTGTAGCAGAATAAGTCAAGGCTGGTTATTGCCCAAGTTTGTTATTCAATATATGGGCAGGGAAGTCATGAATTTTGGAGAGACCTCTGATACCAATGTTACGATTTGTCCGACAACTTCCCCCCCCCCCCTCCCCCCCCCCCAATGATGATCAGAATATTATTAACAACAGATGCGACAAAACGACAAACTTACTTGATGGGTTCCGTGGCATCCTTACGTTCTGCCTTTACATGAGACGATATGTGTTCCCATTTGAAAGTAAGGCTCCATGAAAATCCTAGCAGTTATTAAAAAAATATATATATATTTGATCAGTAATGGTTGGAATAGGTAGTATAGAATGAATAGAGACAAGCAAAGCCTATTTTACACTTGTTAACAGAAACAAAAAGTAAATCAACACATTTGTCATGCATGTATATGTTCCAACAGGGAAATGGTTATTAAGCTACTCTCTTGCATAAAAGAGAATCAGAACTATCGAATACCTCCAGCTAAAGATTATCTGCGAAGCAATTAATGAAAAAGTGTCTAAGGCAATTGCATCTACTATCACACTTTCAATGTATTCACTGGTAAGCAAGCCAGTGGATATTATACACATAATGAATGGTTATGCGTGCAATAGTGCAAATATTTCATGAGTTGAAAGATGGAATGTTCCATTCAACGAGGCGCAGCCGAGTTGAATGGAACAAATTACATCTTTCAACGAATGAAATATTTGCACTATTGCACGAATGGAAGCCATTCATTATTTGTTTTATACAACACCTTCAAATTTGGATATAAGCATGTAAAATGCACTCATGCAACAGATTGTTTTGAACAGACAGGTTTCTCTGCTCTCTTACCATTGAAAAAAGTGCTATCAAAAAAGTATAACGCATGGTTCTATTTCATAGCGTGCAACAGAGCGGATTTTGCATGCAATCGACGAGCAATTGACCAATCAAATGGCCGGAATATAATTAGGTGTTGTATAAAAGGTGATGTTAACTTGCAATAGACATGATACACATTCAGCATAAGGAAAATATTAAAATAAATCAATCAATCAAAAACAATAATAAAGAAAAAAAATTGTTAGAGCATAATTGAAGCTGCTTTCAGATGTATGCAACTTAAAAACAAATATGAAATATAACAAAGAAAAATAAACTTTGCATTACTACAGACCCGGGCCTGTGTTGAATATTTTCAGACTAATTTTGCTGATTGATTAGACCACTCTCTTCACACACACCTGGCTGAGACCTCCCTACCCTGCCACACACACACCTGGCTGAGTTCCCCCTCCCCATACACACACACCTGGCTGAGATCTCTCCCTCCTCCCTCTCCACACAAACACCTGGCTGAGATCCCCTCCCCTCTCCCTCCACACAGACACACGCACAGCTGGTTGTCATTTTTAGCATCTTCTACAATGTTCATCATGAGCACAATGAAATGGCTAGCTTATATGCATAGTGTCAAATATTTGATATTACAGGAAATTCTGTTTATTTTTTGAGGTGAACAGAAATACTTGCAGCTTTCATTCTTACAGAACATGGCGCAAGTTTTTGTATATATTTACACCTAGACTAAAGGTGGAATAGGAAAAAATTAACAAGTCAAACAACAATATCAAACTTGATCAGTCGCCATCAGTTGTTAATAAAAACAGAATGCAGTCCATGTGTGAATCAGTATGAAATGGTAAAAAGGCTTTTAATGTACCAAGTATCTATAATACCAAAGCTTTATGTCATGTGAGATAACATGAGATAACATTTCACCTTTAGGGTTTATAGTATTCTGTAATAATATCTGTATCCATTACCCACAATGCACCATACACACCCACACATAATCTTTAATTGGTGACCCTTCAAACACCTTTCCTACTTTACAACAACATAAGAGATTCACTTTGCAGTAAACAAGGATCTGAGGTAGCTAACTGTCTAGTGCTGACACACACACACTCTCTTCCTCTTTCTGTGTCAAGAACATATTATAACGTTAACGTTGCAAAGCCGAATAAAACTGCCAATAAAAATCATTTGGTTATTAATGAAAGGCAAAACAAATTTTGATTATTAGATTTGTTTTTAGATGAAGCTACATATAATAACTAGTTTAAAGTTAACCCCTCAGCCATTTTCAATATCTCTATAGAAACATTTTACTTTCAACATGAAAGTTCTGTTCTTTTCCTTTAATAGCATAAACAGTTGGAAAATCAATATACAGCTTTAAACATCTAAAAATGCTAACTCTTACAATTCCTGCAAAATGTGGTTCATATCATAAGATTAACTTCTTAGAGTAGGTCAACATTAGATCCATATTGATAAAACATCCCTCCCTCAATCACCAAAGCCTTCCGTTAACCAGCTTAAATGTCAGCGAACACTTTGGTTAATTCAAGACTTGTTTCTTAAACATGAAAAATATATTGCAACTTAGCTTTCTCTGCATTGAACGTGCAGCTTATTCCATCGGAGACAAGCTTCATTACTGATATATCTTTGAAAGTGCATTCCACTTGAAAACATCATCTTAAGCCGGCAAATTTACAGTTTTACCTTCAAGTTTTAACGATGGAGTGCTTAAAAGTTGTAATTTAAAAGCGGGCAGTTAACTTTACAATGGGTAGAGGTCAAAGCTAGGTAAACTTACTGCAAGCTGAAACAACTGTCTTAAAATCAAGTAAGGAATTTAGTTTTTGTTTATCATCGGTGGTTTGGTTTCAAACTTATGGTGATATGCTAGCTCTATTAAACTGGGGCAGACAAAATGATAGATGTTATGAGGAGAAAACTAACATCTTTGTTTTTTTTATATGTGTATATTGCGTATTGAAATTATACTTGTAACAGTACCAAATAAGTGCTATGACACCAAACAAAACCCACATTCTTGCAAGTATGTTATTATTCTTACAATGCAGCTGGAAGCATGGGTACAAGAAACACAAAGAAGCCCTATGTATTTTCTTGTTTTGTACAAATAGTGAAAAATATTTTCAGTTTCCTTGTTACATCTGAGCATAGCACTTCAACCTCCCTTGACAACCACCATTGAATTAAACAGATTGTCCAATATATATTCTAACAGTGAATCTTTTAATCAAATTTCTTGCAAAAAATTGTCTGTATCAGTGGGTAAATTCCACAGTTTATTGGATTCATGCATTTTTGGAGTATATGAAAAGTTTACTGTTATGTTTGTGGATTATGTTTGTGGATGATTAAAGTGGAAACAGAAATTAGGTGCATGAGAGGATTCAGACTGATAGGATGAGACAATATATGATCGGGATGTGACCAGAACAGCAAGGAATATATTTGTCACATTACCTGCAGTACTGTCACATAATTGTTTGCCAACAAACAAATGAAAATTTATGATGTTGTTATCAGCATATCTTTCTTTTTAAGAGTGATGTCAAGGTCAACTTGCAAGCTGATCATTTGCAAGAACAAACTCAGAATTAACCATTTTACACAAGGGCACGCGTTAAAATGGAAATTTTTTGCAGCAAAATTTGGCCAACACATCAACAGTAAATACATCTGAATATCACATCACTTTCCTAAGCCTCCTCTCACCTCCCCTCCCCCCTCACCATGCCCTCACACACACACATTCTAGCATAACTTTTAAAACTTCTTAAATAAAGGATGTCATTCCATCTCTTAGTGTTGGTCTATCACATATATGCCTACAGTATATTTTGTATCCATTGCATTATGCAACACTGACATACAGCTTTGGCAAGGTCTATATTTAATATCCTCTAATTTAGTTTCAGTATATTGCTCTCCAATCCATTTTGGCTATTTTCTTTTTTTCTACTTTGGCACTACTCCAAAATTTCTATCAACCGTGACTGTAGAATTTAAGAGCCTCCTTTCTTGACAATTCAAAATAAATGAGAAGAAAATGTAGTAAACAAGTAAATAGAAATGAGCACCAACGGCTTTATACTTTTCAACTCAAATGAATATGGCTTTTAATACCAGTTGGCTTTATTATAGACAAATGGCTAAAATAGATATAAACATGTCATGTGTTGAGGCACATGAAAACAAAATAAAACAGCGTAAACTCAAGGGCCAAATCATGCTGGCCTCCACGGTTTGTATATATCGATACAAACGGCGGCGATGCTTTTTAATATCAAATATACTTTCAGAGCAATTGCAAAGAATTATACAGCAAGAGGAACAAAGTAAGTAGAGCAGGGCAGGCAGGATGGTGAGATAGGATATTGATGGCTGCAGTATAGATTGCAAGTAATTGTAAGTAGACAATATTCATACCTCCTCTGAGATCCTCCATGGCAGAAAAGTATTTGAAAGTCGAGCTGTTGATTACATCAATGATGGGACTAACCACGACTTGCGGTTCCTTCAAAAGGGTGAAGAAATACAAATATTTAAAAATATGCTTGAAAAAGGCCCTCATTTATAATAATTTACAGAACCACAAGTTGCAGATCCAGGGCGGAAAAGGGAACAGATGGGGAGTCAGAGGGGATTGTTCTCCAAGAATTTGGAAAAAAAGGAATCAAAATTATTCAGTCAAGTACCATAAATTGGACTGTGAAGATGATGTACTGTCATTGTATCCACTACTCTGGATATAACATTATGGTTGCTAAGCACTGGGCAAGATGTAATAAGACTGAATACATTCACTGTGAAATCAGACATTTTGGGGTCTATCTGCAATTACTGAGTTTGAAGGGACAGAGTTTGCGAATTTGCAGGAATGTGGTGATAAATAGCATCAGAAAATGAATACATACAGCCTGCTGTCTTAAAGAATCAATGTGCACTCAGTGATATTTGCAAGGAGTATCTAACTCTACTAGAAGCAAATATAATTGAAGGATGTCATTCTCTCAAGTTCTTGTCATGATTTTCAAAGAATATCCTTGATCCTAGATGACCTATCACCTCAGACATTCTCTCAGAGACTTTGTTGAATGTCAGTAAATAGTTTAAAACAACACACAAGCTCCGTTATCCATCCAGCAATCACACATATTAGTATGCAATGCCAAAACTTGTTCTTCAAGCAATCCTCTTGAGCACGATATTGCATACCAACATTGCTTCAAAAATTCCAGATTTTGACAGCTTCAATCCATGATTTTAAATAAGGTAACTAGGGCAAAGAGAACAACATTATTTGGGACATCTTGTTCCCATAATGATAAACACAATGATTCAGATCTTACTATTGATTGGACATCTGTAGGACACATTGCGACAAATACGCTGATCTGACAGGTGATCCCTTACAGCAGAATATTCCATTTCTTGTCGTCGGTAAATAGTACCGCAGGTTATGTTATAACGATCTCAATTTTTGAAGACCCTTAATTGCATGAATCATCCATGTACTGTCTGTGCAAAATTAACTTCATCATAAGGGTGTGGGGAAGATTGTGCAGGGAAATATGCAAACCCACAGAATCTTTGTTTCAAAAGCAGTAAATCAAGACATCAGAGTAAAGTAGAAACAACAATTTTTTTTTTTGCTATTAAAAATTTGTCCTGTTTCCAATTTGCTGGAATTTTTTCCACTTCATGAACAAATCTTGGTCCAATAAAGTTGATCTCTTGAAGTGGTTTGGTTAGTTTTGATATTAACAAAAAAGGTTTTTGCAAACCCTCTAATAACCTGGCACCTGTCGGGGTTTAATAGGGTCCTGTACTGTAACAGATGCATGTTAGAGCATGGAACCCTTGCCATATTCAAAATTAAGTAAAGTATGGAAATTTGTCGTTTTGGTGAATTTGCACGGCCGCTTTTACATGAGGAAAAAAAATACATTTCAAATGTCGCAAATTCTTTGGGAAAACATGACAGCATTGAATTTGAAATTATACTGCATCATGTTATGAACAGCAAGTAACACTCACAGCTTAAAAACTGTTAGATATAAAAAGAGAATGGATTATGGAAGTGGGTAATAGTTTTCAGACACGCTGCAATTTTTACATACCCCAAAAGATGCTTTTAAGCATAAAATAGTTTGCAATCACAGCTTAAAAACTGTTGCATATTAAAAGAGAATGGATTATGGAAGTGGGAAATAGTTTTCAGGCACGCTGCAAATTTTACATACCCCAAAAGATGCTTTTTAAGCATAAAATAGTTTTGTTTGTATTCAAGAACCATTTGACATCACTCCAAACAGTAAACTAAATCAAGAGGTAATGTAAAAAGAATTTCGGCACAATCGTACTTGTCCTCTCCCCTTCCAAACCATGGTTTATAGACAATTTTGCCTAATTAGTAATCACCTTTAATTAACTCGGTATAAGAGAGAAGGTGGGATGGATTGGTTGGGGAGCTTAGTAATAAACAATCCCTCCCTCAATCTTTCCGTTCCTCTTAGCTGCTTAGCGAACATTGGAACATGTTTGAACCAACCAATCACATCAGGACAGATCAGGTCATATTGCAAGAGGTCAATTGGTAGATTCACATGTATATTAATTATGTCACTTTCAATGATTTTGTTTTAAATGTCCCTGTTATACCTACAATTTATATTCTTACTTTCCACTCTAACATCTTGAAATATTTCACAGGTCTTCAATATAATTGCCAGACTAAACATTTGTAAACCCTCTATTAATAGCAGTTTACCAGGCCAAAATCTGGGACCAATGACGTTGACCTTTTAAATGTCCCAATGCTTTAATTGCGGCTGTTATTACATACGTCTACTGGTATTAATGGATGTTATCAAAATTGAAACGGAAAATGCTGGCTATTTCAGTGTTTAATGCAAAAATCCCACTAGCTTGGAATATAGACGGTCTCCATAAGGTCAGAATGTGTAGGAAGAAGTACGTTATCGGAGGAAGCAATCCAAGTCCTTACGATAATAATTCTTTTCCTGCTTCTGATCATCAAATATTTGTCTGCTTTCAATTAAAAAGTCCTTGGGATTTGGGATAAGTATGTTTTTTCTTTCTTCTAATAAACCAAGTTTACAAGTCACAGGTTTCTATTAGTGCAAATGAGCAAAACCACTTCTGTACAATAAGTAATAATTATCTGTGAAACAGCAGTTCAGATCAGGCTATGTCAACTTCCCAAAAAGTGTCAATGGCAAGGTTGAAAAAACATATTGAATAACTGTAAAGTTTTCCAAGGTTAAGAAAATATTAAACTCAGCTTAAATGATCTGCCAGGGATTATCTTAAAACACAGTGATTTCCATTAACATACACGAATAACCAAGACAAACAAGCGTCTGTACATCTCATTGCAATAACAGCAATACGATGGAGGAGAATAACTTCATGTAGGGCCTAAGCTTTGACTCCAGAAATGTACTATGGAGTTTCCCACTTGCTTTAGTTGGAAGCCAATCTAGTACATCCTTCAAATTAATGGATGAAGGTTCACAGAGGATTGCAAAGACATGTATACATCATTTATGTTATTGGCTATTTAATTATTTAATATGAAATTGATAAAGAAAACCAAACTGAAAAGTTCAACTGGACGACAACTCATGTGAATTGATAAAATTGAGTAAAAGCTGCTTTTTGAGTTGATTTTGATAAATAATTATTTTTTTCTTATTCTTGAAGTTGCTCGATACTAAAATGCCTTAACAACATTGTACGTCAATAGCTTGACTTGTCAATTAGTTTCATTTTTAATTTAAACACCACCAAGCTGAAAAATGAGTCCCATAAATTAAGAAATTTTCTAATTTGTTTGTAACAAGTGGCTGCACACTATCATGAAAAGCTGTGCAGGAGACAAAATTTGGGAATGAAATCAAATTCATTCCTTAAAATGAGTGATCACTATCTCAGTGAATTTCTAGTATATTGGGGCCTGGAGTACTAATAACCACTCTGATTCACTAAAGCAAACTTACTGTAGTCTGTAATCTTCTGTACAAATGTGACAGAAAAGAACATGTCGGCTACAACAAAACATATTTGTTTTGAGGTGAGTCATATGCTGTGCCTTGGCAGCAATCACATTGAGAGCCTTGGACATATATACTCATTTCACGTGACAGTTGATTTATCTCATGCTCTTTATTTTAAATCTGTTAGCTCCTTCATAATACGATAGCAATTGACAATAGAGTATGTTTCATCGCTTCTTCGTTTACCGATTCTGTATCGAATAAATAACCCTTGATGGAGTCGCAATTGACACCTTTACTATATACAGTACATACGCTACACTGCAGATTGCCGGATGGATAATATTCATGTACAGTGAAACATTCAGCTTGAAGAAGTCATTATCATGCCCGGTTGTAGAAACACTCATGTCTACAGGTTTTACTAACACATGATATTCTGACGTCAGAAGAAAATACCATTAGAAGAATTAACAGTCCATTTAGAATTTACTGCGGCTAATTATAGCATTCTATCCACGTCAACATTGTGTGTTTGGCAGAGTATGTTACTATGTCCTCAAAACGAAACTGCATGTGCCATTCTGTCAGGTACAAACAAAGAACATATAATATGCAAATTTGATGTTGTAAAGGTACTTTAAGGGCTAATTATAGCATTCTATCCACGTCAACATTGTGTGTCTAGCAGAGCATGTTACTACGAAACTGCATGTTCCATTTGACAAGTACAAACAAAGAACATATAATATGCAAATTTGAAGTTGTTAAGGTACTTTGATGGCTACTTATAGCATTCTATCTATGTTAACATTGTGCATCTAGCAGACCATCTTACTATGTTCTCAAAACGAAACTGCATGTGCCATTTTGGCAAGTACAAAAAAAGAACTTATAATATGCAAAATTGATGTTGTATTTTCTATTCATATCTGCATAAGGTTCTAGTTAAAAACCAATATCAGGTTGAATTTCATGTAGAGTTCTAGCTAAAACGCCAAACTCATGCAAATTATGCCCTAGCTTACGAAATCCATTCTTCAACAACAAAAATGTCACTAATTTAAAGCTGACAAGATAAACTTTAATAGTAAAGCTGAGCAAATTTGGTTTAAACAGATTGGGAAGTTCTCCCCTCACCATATGTAAGTTTTGTCAATGTTCACATTAAACAGTACTTGACTGGACATAGGTTTTCTTTAAAATGGCCTATTTATGACTTATTTTACCTCCCCCCCTCTTTCTGGGGGGGGCAGAAAGAGCTTCCAATAAGGACAGCTGTCTCGATAATTGATTTACCAGTTCTCTTTTATGAAAAACTTCTCACCTGCAAGAGATGACTGCTTGCTGTGCACATAGTCTAAAGCCCGGCGATCAATAACTACCTGATACCTTCTTTTAGAGATCCTCCCCATTGTCCCTAATTATACCAAATAAAAATAAATTTAGATCCCATGGTTACTTCAAAACAACACCATAAAATACAGCAAGATATATACAAGGTTCATAAGTTCATTACAGAAAGGGTTTCAAATAAACTAGTACATGACTTCTAACCTTGGATACACTAACAAACTACTAAACTATGGGACTAGAATATCAACTTCGAAAGCCAAGGTTTGGAAACCGAAATTTAGATCCCATGGTTACTTCACAAAAACACCATAAAATTCAACAAGTTATATATAAGGTTCATTTATTCATGACAGAAGGGTTTCAAATGAACTAGTACATGACTTCTAACCTTGGATACACTAAAAAACTACTAAACTATGGGACTAGAATATCAACTTCGAAAGCCAAGGTTTGGAAACCGAAATTTAGATCCCATGGTTACTTCACAAAAACAGCATAAATTCAACAAGTTATATATTCATTTATTCATGACATAAAGGGTTTCAAATGAACTATATAGTACATGACTTCTAACCTTGGATACACTAACAAACTATGTGACAAGAATATCAACATTGAATGCAAAGGTTTGTAATTCGAAAGTAATTTGGAAATCTGTCTGATGAAGTTTCTTATGCATGTGTTCAGTTAAATACATACACAGGTACTTACCTAATTATGTACATAAATACATACATGCACACATTTATTTATTCATTCATTCATTCATTCATTCATTCATTCATTCATTCATTCATTCATTCCCCCATTTGTAGTTTATTTCTGCTATTTATAAGCATCCTTTGAAAGTATGATCATTTCCCAAATGTATTCTCATCAGAAAATCCTACAGTAACAGTTTGTACCAATTCACATGTAGCTATCACAGCAGACACAGATCTGCACAGCGATATGTTGATTCAAACACACACACTTCTCTTCCATCACATTTGCCATTTTGTTACACTAAAGATTACATATTGATGAATTATTAATGTCTAAAGTGTATGACAACGATTCGCACCATTTAGGAGGGAACCCTAGCGTTAAATTGATGACTAATGTCAAGGCCTTAGGATGCCTCGTCAGCGTCGTTTGTCGAGAATTGTCAAGATTACTTTCCCATTCCTGTATGATCACTCGGTCCCCAACCAATCACTCAACCATCAGCCAAATTAGATTTTCATCTTCTCTGATACATCTACAGCTGTGTTTCCAGTGAGAAAGGTAGTTGTCGAGGACATAGATGGAAGTTAAAAATTATACTTGTCTCTGAAAGAAGTAAAATACTTGCTCGTTTTTAGAGCCTTACAATCAATAATTGAAAGAGAGTTTGTGTAATATTCCACCCACACCACAGTGCACTGTCCAAGTTCAATTTTAAAACGAGTGTACAGCACAACCCCTACAAGCTTTCTCACTCTCTCACTCTAAACGGTTTTTCGGTTTTGAAAACTGTGTAAACGATCTAGATGGGGGGTTGCAACATTAGTATATAAATTACATCCGAATCTCATACTACAAAGGAAACCTCCTCAAAATATTGACAAACAAGAAGTTTCAGTTATACTCAGTAATGCAGGTCATAGTCCTACATTAATGATGAAGTGTCTTCAGTTGAAAAGTTATTCATAAGAATTACGAGGAGGACTCTCGGGTACTAAATGTTCATTGAAAGTCAGTATGGTTGCCGTGTAAATAAGGTACCCAATGTTAACGGTGACACCTCTTGACTTAAGAGGTATTCTAGAAATGACAAAGTTGATGCACAAATGCATGCACAACCACAAAAAGGAAACAAATTTTAAGAACTACATTGACTTAAGCTCCTCCATAATGGACAATCATTAGCAAATGATCCATACAAATCAATTGTTGTACACCGCAGTTTTTCTACACAAATTTCTACACCCACGATCCAGAATGTTCCATGCGAACTGTGCTATGACCCACCAGATGCCATCCCCTCAGAATCGATGCTCAGAATGCATGGAAGCCATGCAGCCTGAGACAAATTTTCTGATGTCCAGAAAATTTGGATTCCAGCCACATTAAGTTTGTGGACCATGGGTAAACTGTACATGTTGAATCATGGATCTGAAGGGTAAACAATTCCGGTGGATATAAATCACAAAGTTTTCATCTTCTGTAACTGTCCACTTGTATGAGGACTAAGTTAAAAGGAAGAATATCTCAATAATTGGGTAAGGAGAGGGGAAAGTGAGTGTGTGGGGGGGGGGGAGAGGATGGGGAGGGCCAAGGAAGGGAGGAATATGCCTTTAAACAGGAGAATGAAAGGTGGCAACTAAATAAATAGCATTTGAAAATTGTCTTTACCTGAGATACTCTAGCTAGAAGAGGTTGCAGCCATCCTATGTTTGCCTCACAGTGACTGTCTAAGAAAGTAAGAATACCAGATTCTGCTGCATCAGCCCCTCTTACTCTGGACCGAATGAGACCTTGAGAAAGATGAAAAAACGAATAGCAGACCATTAGGTAAGTGACTCAAGTGCTTGCATCTGGCTGCTTAGCATGTAAAAGTAACTGCCTCCCAGGTCGATACTAATTATATTTTGTTCGGCAAAATGTTTAATATTAGCATGCAAATCTTCAGTGCAAGTGGTATTCCCTATACCTTTCAAAACACAGTTTTACCTTTATTCAAATATAAGAGGTTTTGAATGATCCTGTATACCAGTTGTGCATTACATTTGGTTAACACCATCCCTGGCCAAACCCTTTAATCTTCACACATAACTGAATACCTCTCAATCAAACTAAGATATCTGAGAGGTTACGACGCAAGTTTGCTGCCGCTCCTTGTTGGTGGTCTGCTAACTCTTCAGAGTTATTACCTGATTGATCCAGTTAAAATGATTTTTCATTTTGCCTATAAAGGTCATCGCAGGGCCTTTGAAGTGGTTTCTGCATGTCCAGGTGTGTAGTATATGAAGGTTACTTATTATTACACCAGGTGAAAACATGACAAGTCTATCAAGCGGCTCCTTTACCTTGATACTTTGAGAGTAAATAAAATTATTGGGGTCTGAACAATTTCCTGGACAGCTTCCTACCTGCGCCCTCACCAGGACAATACCTTGGATGACTTTGACTAATTCTCACACCGACATGAGAGTCCAATGTGAACTAGCAGAGTACGGACGTGTTTCCTTGTAACTATGTTTTTGCAGTCCCAGGAGAGTGCAGGTTACAAACCTAGCTCCCCTGGGAAAATAACACAAATGCTGTGAACCTTCAAGAAAAGACCTCACATAATGCGATCAACATGTATAAAACATCGCCAAGGCAGGAAGAATGGACGTTAAAGTACTTTTTGCACAGTTAACCGTTTTCATGTTTTACTTCATGTCGCTTGGTTGACACTGGCTGCAAGGTATTCTAGAAATGACAAAGTTGATGCACATGTGCATGCACAACTACACAAAGGAAACTAAATTTTAAGAGCATGCACACACTTAGTTTATATACTATTCCAGTTTTTTTGCAGGCTAATTGTAGATTCTTAAATATGGGCTGGTTTACACTCGATACAGATTGCATACGGAGGTCAGGATTAAATGCAGGGCTTTCGATCGATCGATCGATATAACTAAGTGTAGATGTAAAAGGAAAATTGAGATGTTAATGTGAAAAGGCAAAGCATTGAATACAAAGCTCTGACTGAGGTGTGTGTTATAAACACTGTCCATACATATGTAAGGGGTTGTGCTTATCTGTACATATAGCGACAAAAAATGCCATAGCGATATGATATGCAATGCATGGTGTTATAAACAAGTGCCTTTTCAGTTGATCAAGTTCCCATGTCCTTTATTGTCAACATATCTCTTGAACTCTTTTTGAATGTATTTGCAAACTGGCTATAGCATGGATATATGGTAGAGATTTGAATTCAGGGCCTTTAATGAGAACCTGGGAAAGAAATCTATTCAACCAAGAACCCATTGTGTGGTATCTATGTACAAGTAGAATAGCTTGATCGTTGTTTTATGAATAACATAATAGATTCTAAAATGATCACTTCCTCTGGTTTGTTAACTGTTCTGAGTTACATGCAAACGTTAAAATCATTGTGGAACAATTAACAAAAGCAGCTGTGACAAAGTATGACTGCTTGGATGAACATGGTTTGCCCTGAAATGCACCTCTGTCACTTGCCTTCTAAACATGTGTGTGAATTCATCTAACATGCATGTTCATATGTGCTAACCAATGACACCTCAATCCTCAATATAAACAGTATGGGCTATTTTCCCACTAGTCATAAACGTGTGCTTCTTGTATTTCTCCTCCTTTTTTCATTTAATATTTCCATTTGCCTCACAAAAGACAAAATTTTTCACAAGAAATGTGGTGTGCCTGGTGAAAGCATGATGAAACAACAAACTTTATTATTACACAAAACATACAACCAATTGACAAAATTCCACATAAAAATACAGGAAACTTAAATTTATTTTTGAATGTGCTTGTAGGCCTAATAATCCTTAAATATGTGAAGGACTAATTCAGCAAATATTGACATCATTGGCTAATCAATCTAAGTTCTTGTTTTGACAATGACTGCACAGAAATCTTTAAATGTGTCTTCAGATTGCACCTCTCCCATTTCTAATTGTCTACCAATTTGGTTCAAAATCATACTAATAGTTGTACCAGTTGTAATGGAGAGGAGAGGAGAGGGGAGGGAGGAGAGGGAAGCAGTTACTCTACCTTCACGTCTTGGGTTTCTTAAAAGCTTCACCTTTGGTATTTTAGCAATCGTCTCGCCGTCTAGAGCTGAAAGCAAAAGAAGTGATTCACATAATTTATTCCAAATATCTGCGGGTAGGTCTATACCGGACTGCTTGGTGTTCTAATAAAGACAAATTGTCTTCCATGCAGATTTATACAGGCTTATATCACAGTGAGGGTGAAAAAAAGAGACAAGGAGGGTGAGGATGGTGAGGTGTCAGTCTTTTCAGTCATTGCCCTAAACTGATGAATGGCACCACTGAAAAATACATGTCACCCATTACCACATCCAATAAAGGACATGTACAAACATTACAGACAGATCCAATGGTGTGTGTATTAGAATTAAAGCCAGACATATTATTGTACAAAACAGATACTTGTATGGTATCATGCATACATGTATGTTAATTGCTACATGTCTAGCAGGATCCATACATCAGACACATACCCTATCTTTAAATGTTAGATTTTGTCAGAGTACTTCACATTCTATACATGTTCTGCTAAAGACCTCATCTCCCACTGTATGAAGTAGGGTATACCAAGAAGGCACCTGTACATCCTGCTGACATTAGATAATGTAACATAAATCACCTACCGATTAACTTTTACCATTCTATGACAGATATACAAATGTTACTATTGATGCTTGCTTAAATTTAAAGCAGATCGTTGTGTATTATCACAATTACAATCCCAACACTATGGTACAATAAAGTTACCGTTGCCATGCAATGCTATGAAAGAAATCTGTGAATTGGTTTTTTCTTCTCACTTTAAAAGCTTGCGATATGTTTCATTCCTGGTTCTAATATACAAAGTTGGATAAGCAAATTATTGCTCATTTTTGCTATACTGTACTTTCATGTCCCCATTCAAAGAACTTGTACTGACAATATAAGCGGTCATTGTCATGCTTCTATCAGATAAAGGTTAGGAAATGTTTTTGCTGTCAGTACTGAGTGTTGTTTGATGCATGGTTTGGGAGGAGAGTATATAGAGTGGTCATAACATTAGGACATTTTCCAAACTGGCTGTACTAATTATACCTGACAATTTTGAAAATTTAGTTCAGCACACTCAGTATCAAATTATCTAGTTTTCAAATTGATAATTTTGCAGATTACGACCATTTTGCATGGATCATGCGTTTACCCGAAAACTTGTACCCTGAAAAAAAAAATCTGAAGTTTACTATGTTACCATCTGAATGTGACTGTTTCTTCTTCACTTCCATAATAATGAAAAATACCTGGACCATACTTCCACCCTGGATACCCATTTTATCTGCAATTATCTTGGTGAGAATCCTTGGCAGGAAGGGGAAAACTGTAAATCAATCACCAGTGAAAACTGCCAAAACTCCTCAGATCAGTTTCATCCCCTTGAGCTATGAATAGAACTTTTCTGCCCAGAAGGAACTCTCCCTGTTGGCAAAATGTCTCCCTTCTACTCATGAAAATGTCAATATATTAACAGGTTCAATTTTGAAATAGTAACAGGTGCTGAATTTCTTCATGCTTTATTGAACTTTGAAAAATGCCACAAAAAATTAATTTCACTTCCCAGCTAACATTTTTAGTATATATCCCCCAAGGGCTCCCAAATAGTCGATAAAGACAGGAGTCAGTGGTTGCAACTAATGCCAGACATATGTCGAATTGAATTCCCAAAATAGCCTTTCAATGCTGCAGATTCTAGAACGGCTTGCTAAAAAAAAATCCACTGCAAGGTTTGCTTTGTTAAGAAAGAATCATTATTTTTTTTGAAATGAAACATCATCATGGCTAAGTGACAAATTATTAGTTGAATGAAAAAGATTAATCTACTTTGATCTGACTTTGTAGTACCCACACTGTATTTAATTGGTCTTTTCAAATCATTGTGGATGGGTTAGGTAGAGGTCACAGAAAGAATACATTAAGAAAAAAAAGTCCTGGCTGGCATAATACGGAATCAAAAAGGACAATCTAAGACTTTTGAATACGTTGGCAAAATTGTATGTAATTGACCTTGTACACTAGACAAATGGATATGACAGCAAGGAAAACATCTTAAACAGAAGGGGAAGAAATTTTTAGTTGAATATACTTTGTAAGCAAGCTGTGACAAAGTTGACATATAGTTAAAAGTATGTACCAAATAGCTGTCGAATGGTTTGGGATTTTGATAACTACAGCTGGTTTTCTCTTTCTAGTTGTATGGTCAGTATTTTGTAACTCTTTTACCATGTAACATTAAAGTTTTGGTTGTTTGGTCTGTGGTTGATGAAGCTTAAAGAAACAGCAGGAGTTTTACATTTTGAATTAAGGAATGAATCTAAATATATTTTACTGCATCCAATCTGAACTTGCATAATAATAATTAAGAGTGTTAGCTCAGTGGTTAACGCCGGTGCCTTCGATCATAAGGTCCCCGGTTCGAGTCACTCCAAGATTAATGTATGTCGTCCAGTTCAATACAGAGTTGTTGACAATTGACAATTCATAATCATGGATGTTAAATATGAATCTAAGAGACTGACTACGGTCAGCTTGCGGCTTTGATAAGCCAATGAGGCTTCTTCGCAAGTTCCTGCTTGCAGGAGGATCAAAAATACATACATAATGATGTAGCTATGACACAACATCAAACAGTTAGTTAATTTATTAGTATAACATGTGTAGTCTGTTATATACAGTGTCAAGTTTTGCAGGGTTGCAAAGAAATTCTATATGTGACAAATTTATTTCCTGCTTGTTTCCTCGACCAGACGGATCTCTGAAAGGAATGGAAATACCACTAGCAGTAGTATTGCTGACATACTTGCAACTGTCACAATTCTACTGTGTGACTCACAGTTTATTTTACCATCTCATGATGGGATCTCCATATCTGATATGAAATATCTCAAACTGATAAAACAAATTAAAGCAGATTTACATGGGGCTGTGGATATTTTGGTGAGTTTTATATGACTTTAGTAATTTTTGTAAAAACCGCTAGGTCTTGACCAGCAATCTCCAGGTTTGTTTTTGCAAAACTCTTTTTTTAATTTGAGAGCTGGGGTTGGGGGATTGGGGTGTGTAGGGGTTTGGAAGTCTGTGTTGGATACAGTTGTCCTTGCAAACTAAGAATCCAACCCTGTATTTCACAGCTTGGTCAATATTTGTAGGTCTACCATTACAAGCAGAATGCTTTGAAAGTATTGGTATCGATCAAGAAAATTCATTCCAGGAAATGCCCTTTTTTAAATTTTGTCTATAAGGTTTAGAGTTTATACCACCTCATTTCTTGTTAATAAAAAGAGAAGCATTTACAATGAACTGTCCCATCCCCTTCCCAATGTCATTCCTGTCCTGCCAGATGTCCACAAATGAATGCTGAAAGTAGTGATACAGTTTATGACAACCAGGATTATCAGTTCTCTGAATTCCCGTAAGATTACATGGGGGAGGGGTGGGGGGACTATCTCCCTTACAACTCAAGAACCAACAGCTCACCTGGCAGCAGCTAGTTTTAACTTTCTTCCAGTGTATCTTTATCTCTCTTGAAAAGCTACAGATGACTTAATTTAGAGGTTGATGAGATTCCCTACAGACAACAAGGTCCTTGACTGTGACCTCATATACACACCTTGGGTAACATGGTGATATTTCTGTTGACATGTTTACAACTAGGAGGAGAGAGAGCGCGCAGGCTTAGCTTGATCTGTTGACCGACAGATCCTGATCCCTGGATAGAGAAAGGAGCCTGCCAATTAGGTACAGACAGATGTCACAATACTACTAGGTGGGCTGGGTATGCATGACTGAACTGAAGCTGATGTGCAGGGCACTTTGACACCAGAGGACCAGAGGGCCATACAGTCCCACATTTTTCAGAACAATGATTCTCACTTGGGCATGTTTACTATCATTGAATATCAGTAAACATTGGTCTGATTCCTATCAATCCTCCCCCCCCCCCCTCACCCTCTGCCAATTTCAAACATGCATCAAGTGTCTTGACTTATAAGCAGTGCCATTATAATTTGCACCAAACAAAATGCTACTTAAAATCATATTTTAAGTGAGGCAGTTGGTGAGGGGATGGGAGAAGATGGTCATTGGCATGAGGTGTTCTGGAATGGGTATGTAGGTGACTGGTGTTGATTTTCTATACTTTGGTGATGCCATTACTAACAACAATTGTACAAATTATCCCATAGCGATGACCAATTCACATCTGAGTTGCATACAACAATCCCTGCATTGGCAGAATATTCTGGTGACTCAAGTTGATGGCTTAGTAAAATTGCTGAAATTTTCTGAATCTGTAGGCTAAAACCACATCATCATTGCAAATTTGTTTGTGATATTTTGTAAATGCATATGGCGATAGCAGAATGGATGATGTCATCAGGGTATTTCAGCTGAAAATGTCATGTTTTTCTGTATTATTTGTCATTCATTTATCCACAGAGTCCCAATAGAATATTTATATGAAAAGGATACATTTTCATGAAATTCTAAATACAGAGAACTTTGACAGCTAGACAAACATTTCAAATGTATCAGGTTCCAGGGATAAATATACAAAAAGATTATAATAGTCTAGTAAAGCTTTTGAAGATCATTTGCCCAGATGACATCACAGACTCCCTACTGTGATCCAAATTCTTGGAGTAGTTGAAGGTTTTAAGCCAGTCAAACTATGTTGCATTCAATCAATCATATCTCGAGTTATGGGCCAGATATTGAGATGGGTTTTGAACTGGCAGTATGGAATATATTTTCTCTTCCATATAAGTGTCACATTATTTACTACCTGAAAATCCCATTAAGGGGATGGACACTTTATTAACTTGACAAAATGCCTGTCAGACAATGGGTAAACTAACAGGGCCGCTAAAATACCCAAAGTGCCTCCTTTTCTAACAGAAAACAAATCTGAACTTACGATCATCGCTGCAGTCATCAACCAGTATTATTTCCTGTATCAGTTCAGGAGGGCTACGACTCAGTACACTGAAAGGCAAAAAAGTATATTGACATGAAACTTGTTTACCATGGTCTGGACTATACATGGCACATTAAACCTGTTTACCATGGTCTGGACAATACATGGCACATTAAACCTGTTTACCATGGTCTGGACTAGCTATTCATGGCACATTAAACCTGTTGTCTGGACTAAACATGGCACATTAAACCTGTTTACCATGGTCTGGCCTATACATGGCACATTAAACCTGTTAACCATGGTCTGGACTATGCATGATTAATAAGGGGTTAATCAACGGTCTAGCGTGCGTTACTCACAGGATTAATGCACGATCGGGGGATAATGCAAGCGTTGCACGAGGGCGGAGCCCGAGTGCATCCAGCGATAGCATTAACACCCGGAGTGCATTAATCATATGAGTAACGCACGCTAGACCGTTGATTAACCCCGTTCATTCATACACTACCATTCGTGTGGGGTAAAAATCATAAAACAAAACATTTTTGGTTACATATAACCAAAGATTTATTAAAGTGATGCCCCGTAATTTTACCGTGCGTTACTCACAGGATTAACCACGGTCAGCTGACCTGAATGGACCAATAGGATTTAGGAATCTTTACTAAGTATGAATGAATTACAGTTAAACTGATTGGTCTTAATGGCTAAACTGCTGTAAAGGTGATTATATTCATTTTGAGACTATGGGGCTAAAAGCTCTTTAACCCATTGAGTGCAGACAGTTATTATACAAAACCTTTCTTAACCAACAGATGCAATAAATATTTTTGCCTGAACATGATCAGCTTACATCCATAAAATAAAATTCCATATAAGTAGACAGATCAATTTCATTTTTGAATTCATCATCTGCAAGGAAGCATATACTGTACTTATGTGTTGTTTATATTTTCCTTCCATGTTCCTCAAATCAATCATCAGGGAACAATTCATCTCAGGGTAATTCGCGTTGCAAAACAAGCAAATTGCTATATATACTGTACAAGTGCAAAGATGCATAGCAGTTTTTGATTTCAGAAACCATAGTATTTCTATCTTTTGTAAGAGACCAAGTTCAGAGCCTTCAAATCTGCTACACGAAATTTGAACAGTAAGTTATTCCTTGATTATAAAGGACATCCTACTCACTACTCATTGAGTATAGGGAGTTTTTATTTTCCCATTTCATTCCATCCATTCATTGTGTAGTGTGTGGTCATATATGTATATCTATCCATCTGAAACCATTCAGTCTATCTCAAGAGGCCATTACAGAGGAGACAGAGGCCCCAACATCACATTCAAACAGCCACTTCCCATAAATTAACTTTTCCTAAAGGGTATAAATGATTGATGATGAATGAGAGACAAGCAGAGGCAAGCCAGCCTGCCAAAGAGGCTGTGCATCCATAAATTATGTATGGATATCTGCACCATTTTCTACAGAAATCACAATGATGAAAAAAAAGGCAGAAATTGTTGTCAATTCCCATAACATCCATACATGCACGTAATTATACCTCATTTATTTCCCAGATTATCAAATACCTTAGCAAAAGTGGGGAAAAGGCATTGACGATGCGATGTCTTACATTAGCATTTCTATAATGTTAGTATCAGGTATGAGTATATCCTTGTATTTGTAAACTGGGTAATTTTGACAGAACAGTTGGGAAATTTACCAGTTAATTTCTTGCTGAAAAGTTTTTTTTCAAGAAAAACCACACTCAGTTAAAGATGTGGTTTAAAAGACTAGCCATTATAAAGCAGTCTCTCAACTAATTTGTAAACATTGTGGTAATTTCTGATAAATTGCACCTTAAGTATCTACTTATGTTTATCAATATTTCCTTACATCTTGGGGTCCTAAAATGCAAATTCAAATGAAATATATAACTTGCAAATAGTTTGAATTTCCGAGTTTTTCAATTTCTTTAAATTCTTGATCGATCTTATCAACCGAATGAATGATTGAATGAATGACAGAATGAATGAATGACAGAATGAATGAATGATAGAATGAATGACATAATGAATGAATGTATGAAAGAATGAATGGTTGAAATTAACTCTTTGATACCATCAATTATAAGAATGTGAGTTAAGGTAGAGTACCAAATACCAGGAACATAACAATTACATCCTTCACCTCTCCCCTCCCTTAAAAGCCATCCCATCTCCTTCCTAACCAATTCCTAACCCCTCCCCAACACTCCCCACTCCTTTCCCCACCATTCCCCTTCCCCATAACCCCCTCCCATCCCTCCTCACCCCCTTCCCCACCCATACCCATTCCCTCCCCCAAAAAGGATCCAGCACACATCCTCATGACAATCAATATATTAGATATTTCCAATTGTACATGATCTTAGATTCCACTTTCCAAAAAGTGCTCCCACTGAGGTAATGACCCACATTATATTATTAAGTGGTTTCACATAAAATAAGTTCATAATTCCATGCCTGAGTAAGGAGAAATTCTCTGAAGGTGACATTTATACACATCCAGTGTAAAGTGTTTGATAATCGCCTATAGGTATTATTCTTGCATGTCTCCCTGGCATTATGTTGGGAACATAGCGAGTTTACTTTAAAGTGATCACTAAGCATTCAACGATAGAACCAAAGGTACAATCATTCTCAGAGAGATATTGAGCATGTTTTTGTTTGGATTGCAATAATCACGCTAAGTTAAGGCACAGACAAAAGGTCTGCAAACAACTACATTAGGTTAAACACACTTTTTGTACTGGATTAAACGCTTCATCACTCTCAAGATTTAGACGAGAGCCAAGCATCTGAAAACATCAAACAGGTTATCACTCACTAATTCCGTAGTAACCAAATAGAGGTGACCACATCTATAGATCTCCTAAATAGATTCGTAGTCAATTAACTGTGAATATCGCATGCGGAGGTCAGACCAAACAGCTATCATAACTTCCTAGTCAGAATGACTCAAAAGTATCTACAGACAAACACATCAATGGCATTAGTACATATATATGTTTTATATATGTATAACGGACCATGGGCATTTCCCATGATAGTTAGCAGTATGTTCTTGAATGTAAAACAGAATAATGAGGTTTTTCCTCAAAAAGCGATAAAAACATAGCCACCTTCTTTTGAAACGCACAATGCACATCTCTTACCATGCCATGAATGTTTTCTTGTTTTTCTACATGATTTGCTATAACATTCAATTTCTTATCCTTAAATAAAACAGATTTAGGACGACAGTAAGAGGATTAAATGTTAATCTGATTGATTTCTCGAAATGTCAAGGTAACGGATACCTGGAGAATGACTTTTAAAGCGAGATGTAGGTTTGAAAGTTCCGATGACAAAGCAGTTTTCTGACGCTCATTCTGTCCACTTTTTGTAAGATCTAACATAATAAACAACTGTGTCCCCTGAAATTTTACCTGAAAGGTTTTATTGTCAGACAATAAAGAGAACATAGTAGATTTCCTAATGTTTTTCAAACAATTTAGTAAAATAGTGTGACCTTCTTCATTTCTGGAATTTATGCTTTTCATTTCCTTGGGGAACTTTTTTTCATTGAAATAAAAAAATGTACTTATTTTGACAAATGTTAATAGTATAAATGTATTTAATTGTCTGTTAACATGCTATTGTTATTTTTGACGATATCAAAGGAAACCCTATAAGATGCTTAAAAGTATGAGTCTGGTTGTTGTTGCTTCAAATGTAATATCACCTTTGAGGCAAATGCATTCATAGATAACATGTTAAAAACAGATTTTGAAAACTTCAATATTTATGTTACCCTCAAAACAAAATATCAATAATTATATATGTGCCAGTAATAGTTGCAACTTGTCCTTAACTAAAATTAAAAGAATGTTGAAGTTGTTTAATGTTACTTACTATAGTAAACCTACTTATAGCAGCTCATTGCACATATTTGGTAAGCAATGTTGCCAACCATAGCCAAAGAGCCAACAGGTTTTATGATTCCTTGTCACATTTTATATTAGAACATACATTTATGAAACACAGCACACAAAATTTCCAACTTTTAAACATTTTTGTTGCCCTAGTCACAAGCTTTGATAAGAGTATGTCTAAGGTTCATCCATTGTTCACCCAAGCTTACTAAAAGCATTGCCATGATTTTAACCTTTGGTGATGTCAAATTAATTTTGACCTCTACCAAAAACAATAGGTTTTTGATTCTCCAAAATATGGATCCAAATACCAAGTGTAAACCACTTATAGTGCGTTTACAAACTAAGCTGTCATAAACACACTCACATCAACACACACATGTCATCACCAACACATCTAGTTCATTCGCCTTTGGCAAATTAAAGCATGACACTGCTTAAATGTAACGCTAGCAATGAACCGCAATCTGTGGTATTTTCCTCTACATAA
>KN893757.1:0-11187 GCA_000934455.1 Apostichopus parvimensis | reverse complement strand
TTTTATGCCCTGAGGCTTTCAGAACAAAAATATATAAATCTGTAAAGTTGAAGAAAATGTGTGGCCCATTTCCAATAATTCTATCCTCTCTCTCTTTCCCCTTTTCTGTTTTTTTTTTTGTTTTTTTTTGTTTTTTCTTCCTGACTATTTCAATGGAATAGATCTGAAGTTTCAATTGGGTCGTGTCAACACAGATAATACTTTCATTTCATTGATTGGTCCGTTTATGAGGTTTAAATAATGCCTCAATGTGATTAGACCCGATAGACCAATCCAATCAATGCTTCATCAAACAAGTACTGTTTTCTGTTGGTCTTTTGGATTAAATTTCTCACACTTTTAAACAAAATCAAAGAAGATGCACTGTGGTTAATTTATCTTTAGTTCCTTTCCCATGGCCCATTTAACATTGCTGTTTTGGGCAATAACCTATTTCTTTTAGATGCAGCACAAACTTGAGAATCTTTTTGGAATAGAATCAATTCGGTAAAGCCTTAACTGATAGAATAAAAAAAGCAGCCTAATTATTTCTTTCTTACTCTAACCTATAAAACATCGGGCTCACTTACGCATATTATGTTACATGTAATTACTGGAGAGGATGAATTAACAGCAAGGCATGTGCCGCACATCACAGGTTGCAAATGAAATTTCAAAACCGAGAGTTGAGTTCTCTCTTCATGCAATATGTCATTATTGAAACTTACATACACTGGTGTGAACTTTACAACTTTCGTTCAAAAATGTTGCATATTGAATCTTCTATCTTCTGATTTACGCTGGAAGCTTTTGCATGATAGCAGAAATATGCAAATTTCCCTGTACATATGAGGCTAGCGGTAAACAGTTTGGAGGTTAAAGAACACTGGCCCAAAAAAATACTAGTAAGTCAAATAATGGTCACCCATGCACCAACTTCTCATATCATTTTGCTACATTTATTTTGTCACTGAGTCTTTTGATTTTCTCATAAATTACAATACTCAACTTCTTGGAAATAATTTGGAGATCCATTTTAAACCCACCAGGAATATCATTTTTCAAATCTTGTAGAATTTTTAAACAGGCTACAGTCTATGGCCAATACTAATGACCTTTCAGAAAGACCATGGCATTTTCTGGAAGAGGCGAGGGAGGTTTGGGGGTGGGGGGAAAACAGTTCGGACAGTATAGCTTGCAAAAACAGGCCGACTTCCGCATAAATCTTGAACTTTCCCAGCACTTGGTCAAATCGTTGCTATGAATGCATTACCGAGAACTAATAAACGAGTGCACTTTTCTTTTCGACAACATGTTTGAGAACACTTGTTTACGACATTGATTTACAAATCATTTTTTTTTATGCTAAACTACATTAAAGATGAATGCACTTTGGACCCTTCACAATACTACAGTACAGTACAGCGCTTAACCACGATATGTGAGATCTCGTCACTGAAATATATGTGCTCGACGACAAACAATCGACTGCAAAGGTGTTTTACCTCTTCACTGCAATTAAAACACTTCTGGTCAGTTTCATTCTTTATTCAAAGTGTTTTAATGCTTTAGTCAAAAGTGTTGAAAAGATGGCTCTCGTTTGTAATGCAGTGAGGACATGACCGATCAACTACTCATCTCCAGTCCACAACAGTCTGGAATGTTTTCCAAGAGTGCTGAGTTTTACTTTAGGCACAGACTATAAGGGAGTGTGAGCTCTCAATACTAAAATTTACATAAACCATACATGTGCAGTATATGTATTCCCAAAAGAGCTCAACTTGCCAACCACAGACAATTACCCCAGTTAAGAAATGCTCATCTCACAGACTATGATATTTGTACCACTGTACTTGTCACTTGTTCACTTCCAATGTTCACTGGGGTTTTTCAGTTCACTTTGCACTGGCTGTTATTAATTGTTTTGCTGTGAAATGTTACTTGAATGGACTAGAGTTACAATTGGAACCATCTCTAATGATCTTAACCACTAATGATCTTAATGATCTAATGATCTTAACATTTTTTGGCAGTTTAACTATTCTCTAGTCCTAAAACCTAGGTTTACAAGTTCATTAGCAAGCTTCTGTTTCAAAAAGTACAATTTCTTGGCGAGAAAAAAACCTTTTAGACATATATATCTATCTGTAACTGTAAGTTATTAACCCAATATACTTTATTAATATACAAATAATGATAGTCAATTTTCATCATGGAGATGTATAACACCTGACACTCTGGACCTTTAAACGCCACACACAGAAATTTTCAGACAGTTAAGTTACTTTAATACTATGTATACAGTGGTGTTATCTAGATTAATAAGATCTCTTGAGAACTCCTGAATGCACACTAACGTGTCACTGTAGAGTCCTGGTTCTCTCTAAATAGGAACTAAATCTCTCCTACGTGACCGAAATAATTGTTTTAATATATCTGGATTAATTTATGCTATTTACCTGTATTTGCATATTAACTTGCACATTGATTTATTAATGCAAAAAATGTTATCAACTAAATCATATTACAAAGGGCCAAGGAAATTAATCATGAAATTAGTTTTATATAAGAAATGTTTTTAAGAAAGGGGAAAAAAAGAACATATCAGTTCCCTGTGTGATCGTGGAGTGCGTTATTGATAGACACATCGCGCATCGTGGATGTTGACAAAAAATCGTACCACGCAGAACCCCAAAAAAAACAAACGCTGACGTTTCTCGAAATAAATGCATTATTGAAGTTCTGCATTAATGGAAAAGAAAGCATAAATTATGCCGTGGGAAAATCCCTTCCTTTACTTTCTGTGTCTGTTAGGCCGAGTGGAAGATTCAAGTCTGACAAGCAAAACAAGAGTGAAACCTTAGATAAGAATAATAATTACATACGCCTCTGTTGTCAGTATCAACAAAACCTACTTTAGATCAATTAATACAAGCGAAAACACAATACTGGTTTGATAAACAAAGAAATTCCTGGAGAAACCCTCAGTTGCATTTTTACCTCTAACATGAATGGAGGAAACTTGATATTGCTTCTAGCCGTATTTTATCTTATATTGAGTCTCTTTAAACCTTTGAAGTACATAATGTACGATAAAATGGCATTTATTTAAATAGTAAATTTGCAAGAATGTTCTAACCAAAGATTGGTTTCCAAACATTCCAATACTGTGACACAGTAGTTACCCTCCATTTTCTTGCAAATTGATACATTTAAACCGCATTTAATTGAATTTACTTTTTATTTTTAACATGTTCAAATATATCTTCCAAACTTGTATATAGTGCAAATGTTTGGTTGAATTAGTTAATGACAAAATTTCATACAAAGTTGCTGACAATTTAATATGCATTAAGAAATCTGAGGGTACATGGGATGGGGATTTAAGTAGGGGAAGAGGGAGGGTATGAAAAGTAGCTTTTAATCTGCGGTGGATCTGTGGTTAAATCTGTTAGGACATAAACGAATTGATTTTCATAAGACCGTGAATTTTTCCAATCATCTTCAAGAAGAATTAATCTTTTCCTTCTGTAAAGCATATATGAACTGGTACTTATCACAAAGTTACATGTAAAATGAGCATTTATCACTATTTATACACATGTTATACACAGTTTTCATTATCATGATGAATTATCATCAGGAGGCATTTAGTACTCAGACCCCATTTTCAATCGGACTGCTGTCTCCAACAACCCCCCCCCCAACCTTCCCCAGCCTTATACAACAAGATTGTGGCCGTGTGGTCATCACAATGTCACAATACAAACAATGATGTGCATTAAAGTTCACATCGATTATGAACGATGCATGTGATGTCATGAATCTGATAAGCAGTATTATAGCCAACATTATAAACATCAACTATACTGGGAGAAGTTAATTGCACAAAATAAACCAACCTGGGTTTATATATTCTACTCTTTGTGGTATTTTATCACAAAGTGTTCTTTCAAGCAATGATTATCGGATCCTCCATTGCCAGTCTAATCTTCTTAAATACAATAGCCCATTCTTCATCTTGTTCTATCGTTTTTACAACATGTAAAAACACACAAATTCTCAAATTCTATACCCAGCTTAGTAGGCAATTGTTGAAGCTCCCAATTCACTTTTTCTAAGTTTTAAGCTCAGGAATAGCTTGAAAATAGGATTTGGCATAAATCGTAGAAGCTTTATCGAACGTTGGACAACATATTCAGCATTTGTCACCAGAATGATACTTGTGGCTTATGGAAGAATTTTGTTGACATCTGTAAAATGAATTTCTTTAACCTTAGTAGCAAAATTTTTTACAAACTGCATAATGTCACAAATTCAAACATATACACGGTCTGTAAGTGTAAGCTCTAGTTTTGTTCACAGGACATTCATTATTTTTGCTGTAAATTTGATGACAAAAACCAATTAGAATTAGACTACTCGATATAAAACTACATCATTCCCCTGTTTTCAGTCCTTGCATAGACAGTCCTACAGTACTGCTCAGTATACACAGTTTCGACTCCTTGAGGTTAATCTGCAATATTATCTAAAGTCCCTTTCAAGAGGAAGCTTTACATATTACTGCTGTGACACCATCAGCCTGCCTGCCTGCCTCCCTTTGCTTTTAGAATGCACCTTTACTCTTCCTAACTATCACTCATCCACTCTTCTCCTACTCTTGATGACCTCATAGTGGGGATATACCACCCTTGTGGGTGGCCTAATTCATGCTCTCAGATGACAACAAAGACCTCTATTCATTTCTATACTTCCTATTCAGGGAACAGGCTTCAAATGTGACCCTAATCTAAGGTCACCTAGGGCAGTACTTCCTTTCTAGTTTTACAGCTGTAAAAGGAGACCTCACATTTTGTTTTCTTCTCCCCCTGATTGTCTATTTTAGCTGAGTCTTACAAATATGCATGGCTTGTTACGACATATGGACATATATAGCTTACAGACAGGGTATTACCCTAACCAGGGCAATACTGTACCGTGGTAATACTTAGCAATGGTTTAAATATAGGAATGACACTGTCCGAGGAGCTGGACTTGCTCTTTGCCTTCAACAATATGATACTGGAAGCAGATTTATGTGGATTTTTGTAACATATTTGATAAGACTTATGTACCTTTAGGCCACAATCAATGATACCACCTCGGATAGAGTGTGAATTAGCTAATATTAGTGTCTCAGCTGATCAAATTTCATTGAACTTCAAATACTTCGAAATCAAATATTTAGAAAGTTTTGTCAAAGTTAAATTACATCAAGTTAGCAAGTTTGCAAGGTACATTTAAGATGTGCAATGACAAAGAAACAGGGATAAAAAAAGGGGAGGGGGGAGACATATAGTTTTTAGTTCCCAAATGGAAATAATGATAATTTGGAAAGCTATCAAATTCGTTTTAACTATAAAACGCATTAAAATAGAACAATGTATCCCTTTAATTCAATCTGGGGACTGCCTCACACCTCTCTTAATATATGACCAAAAGACAGTAGCCAATGACACTGTCCTACATTTCGGTAAACTCTGGCCTGGAACGTAACAAATCCGATTTAAAAGTTAAATCTGCTGCGTTTAATTTTTTTTTCTTTACCCCTTTTCTTACTCCTAACCACCCATGCACTGTACTGGGGGGCTTGCAATGGGATCCCATGTCAACAATTCTCACCATTAAAAAACGATACTGAATAATTTTACTGCCAAACGGCTAAGGTTTCTGTCAATCGTTGAATTGTTTAAATGCCTTTAAATTGTTAAGCACCGAGAATGAATTTACACTTGAAATTATACTTTAAAGGATACTTTAAAAAAAATTAAAAAAAATACCCATACATATGAATAATTCCAAAATCGAGCCATGCCTGCAAACACACACAAAGGGTTATGAAAATGAACAAACCATTACACAATGAGGTACTGTAGCTCCCTCGGACGTGGTGACCTCTAAAGCAGCACTTCGTGTGTGACCGACAGTATCACGATAACCTTCCTGTTACATCATCCAACGAGACTGCAAATAGTCAATACTACCGAGATATACTTTAACATCGTTTCCTTGGTTTAAAGTTAAATTCTGGAGCAAATTTGTTGGATGATTCCAATCCCTTTCATTCTCAACGTGTTGTCGTCTTCATCACACTATTGTTTTAATTTAGTGTTAATCACAGGTGCAAAGAAATAAATCAACTTTGCAGATTTTTTTTTTTTTAATAATTTTTCTAGTTCTACTTCATTATTTGAATGTTAATGAAAACTGATTTATAGTCCAACTTATGAAATAACTTGCTTTGGTATTTCAGTATATCCGTAGCACTGAAGCCTTCACTAAATTCCACTCAGAAATTGGCCAAGTTCCCAGTTCAGCTGATTTTATAACGATGACAAATGAAAGAAGAGGAAAACAGAAGACTATGTAGATAATTACAAATTAAAACAAAAGTTAAAGATGTGTTTTTGTTCTAGCTAGGGATTAATTGTATGTTACAAGCTTGTAGTTGAGTCTGTACTCACAATCCTGGCATTGCTGACTGTACGCATACATACTCATGCATATTCATGACATATGTAACTGTTATTTCCAACCCAGGGTATTTTTGGAAATCTAGCATAGATATATATACTAGTCCAAGGTAGAGTCACTCATTCTCGTGCAGTGAGCTTTTTGCACTCACAAACAAGGAGAACTCTCCCCGTACTGTTGAACTCATATCACAAGTCTGGTTAGTTAGGCAGGGTACACTCCAAGACTGTCTACCATAAGAAGAACCTTCCCGGTGCCTTTGTAAGTTAGGACCTGCCAAATGCCACCCAAAAATTTACTGAGCCGACTTCAAGTCGGCTCATGAGATGGCCAATCAGTGTCAACCTGGGTCCACTGTGCTTTTATGCCACTGCCTCGATAAACTGTTACTATTTATTTATGCCATATTTAATAATAATTAATGTTATCAGCATAGGTCTCCAATATGCTAGAAGGTAGCTATGGTCACCCATGTGCACCTTTAAATTTGGGTGTAATACAAACGACCTTCGAACTTCATTTCAAGCCTTTCATGGCTACAGACATATTACCTTAACTTGACTAAATTACAAGACACAAATTAGTAACTATTTTTTTCTGCACATTCCAGCGATTCATTATCCTGTAAAGTACAATTACTAATTAATACCAGTCACCAGTGCTAACTGAATGTATTACTCACTACTCTGTCAAAGTCATTTGGATCCAATTATCATTTTATCTCTATTTGAAGATGCCATCATCATTTCCTACCACCAAAACCATTACCCGAAGAAGAGACTCGAGGGGCTTTTGTAGTTTCTAGGCAAAATTACCCCCCCCCCCCTTACCATTATATCATGTCATGTCATATCCGCCTCCATTTTAATGAAATACCCAAAAGTCAATTCCAGCCCTGTCCCTTATTGATGAATTCTTTTCAACATAGCCTCTTACCCACCACCGATACAGACTACCTCTCCGGGCAGACACAAAAACCTTGTTTATTTCTCCTAGATAAACATTCTGACACCCAAGCTTGCCAAGTGGATTATCTGCTTGTTTGTTTACAGCAGTTTATGATCCTGAGGTTTGTATATCTGGCTTCATTTATTTATGATATCAGCATCTTATGACAGTGACGACCACGACGGCGACGCTACTACGAGTGCACAGCAGCCCTGTATTATATAAAACTCTACTTGCACTGCCAAAGTGATTTCAGCCTGCCTTGGGACGAGGATGGGGCCGGCCAAATTATTATGCTTCCAAATATGCCAGAAATGAGAAACATGTGGCAGAAAGAGTGGTCAGCCAACTTTCTATCCCCAAAGGTGTTCACAGAACAATGTGAAAAGTACAATATGATTTCCATCTTCAAATATCAGGAAACACTGAGAACAGTTTTGGGGCAAAATGGTGGGTAATTTTTGGGAAAGCTTACTTTCCATTTCTTTTGACGTGTTCGAACGAGGAGAAACTTGCGCACACATTCTTCCATCCTACAGTTATATACAGGCTGTATTGGAAGCATTTTATGGCTTCTTAATAATAACTAGCTACACTATTGATATGTATTCTGGTCAGGAGTGTCTGAGGACTACCACAAGTGTTATAACTTTAAATAAACAGGGCGAGTCTGTAACGGAGTCCGACCATCCGAGAAGACAGAATTTCTGACATAACTAGAATCAGCTTGGAGGCTGTTTTCGAGACGGCTGGTTCTTTTCATCAAATTCAAGATTTGCATTGTACTCAAATACTGTACCGCCAGATAGATAAAATGATGAATTGGTATCAACCAGCCATCACTTTGAAGATACCGAAACGGAACAAAAATAGTCGTATCTGGCCTATGGATCCACTCAAAAGCGGAGTTTTACTGGCCAAAATCTGACCAGTGTTCTTTTTTTCCACCGAAACCGGCACATCTCTCCTATAAAGGGGACATTACCGGGTGGTTCCTTTAGCTACATGTGTTTGGGACTACAAAATTTTTGCTGTCTGCAGACAACCAAAGTGTCAGACCTGGTTGCCCAAATCGCGACCAGAAAAAAAAATCCTTTACATAAAATTGCCTGGAAATATATCCTTGGAAATGGAACAGAAGACTGATAACGTTCGCACGGCATCATCAATGCATTCATGTATACATGATACAGTATTTACATACTGAACAAGCCACATCTTATCCAAACATGCAGCAATTATCTTCAACCAAATGAAGCTTATTTATATTAATTAGTAATTAATTAGATAGTAACCAAGTGTCATGCATGACAGATAAAACAAAAACAATTAAGGATAGTTCCAAAAAAATATTCCCCTCACCAAAAAGTAAATTAGGATAAGAATCCAAAACATGTAACAATTACAGAAGCTTTCTAAGAGGAAGTATAAAGTATTTATTTAGATGTTGTTTTTTCATCGAGCGACCACCTTTAAATGAAATCTTAGCTCTGCCTTCTTCCTCTTTCCTGTTTTTATTACTTGCAAAACAAAATCCCAGCTCCAGGGGTTGCAAGAATAAACAGTTAAATAAACACTATGCCATCCTACCCAAACTTTCATTTGCCAAAGACAGCTCGCTTTCCTAGTTTCATTTTTTTTTTTTTTTCCATTTCTTTCATTTTTTCTTTCTTCATATATTACTGCTGGAGTTATTCTCAGGGCCCAGTCCGTGCATCCATGTACATAACCAACACACAAACACACACACAGACACACACACAAAGAAAAATGGTTTGTATACAAGCTGCAATTTCATCCCAAAGATCACAGTGCTAAGATAAACTACTGTGGGAGCCAATGACAGCTGGCATTTAAACAAACTTTTTTCTTTTCTTTTTTTTCCTCAGTTTTCTTTTTCATATTGTTGCTGATAAAAATGCTTGCAGTTTAGTTGTCCTTTGTATTATAACAGCGTGCTCTCCCACTGATCTTGTTTACAGCTTCCTATCTAGTAGCTTCCATGTCATGTAAACAAGCAGATTACAGGAAGGAGAAGAAATAAACAAAATGCTTTCTGTCCTGACAGTCGAGAAATGAGACACATTTTTCAGCCGCCTGGAGGGAATTGTTGTATGGGTGTACTTGAAGAGAATCATAACTGTGGGACTGACATTGCCAGGTTGGAAAACTCGTCCTCGGGAAATCATATTTATCTGTGTTAATAAATTCAAATGGCAATCTCGGCACCATCTATCTTCAAGAAGCCAAACTCTGAGAGAGATCATACTCATTGCAAATATCTCCATTATTAATACAGTTCCAGGAATTGTACCCCTGCTGACATTGCCAGATGGTTAATTACAATATGATCTTGATTCACTGCAGATCCCAAATTTGACAGCTCATTTATGGGTCATCAGTAATACCTGTGCCCCCACCCCCCCCTTCTCGACCCTCCCTCCAAAAATAAAGTAAGTGTTGCTCACAAAATTGCCAGAATTTTTCTCAAAACTATTTTCCCAGGGGTTTACACTTGCAATTACAAAATTTTTGCAGAGTATAATTTTGTAAATTAATAAATGTCTAAGGATGGTATGTAGATTCTGAAGGAAGCAGTGAAATAATTGTTTGACCATAGCTGACCATTTTTTGTGATCCTTCTAGCATATTTATGGCAATACAGAGTAATTATAGAGCACTCAAAGATACAGCGTTTAGCCTACATGATCTTAAAGGAGCAGTAAGCTCAGCTATCAAGCAGTGATCTATGTTATAGAGAACAATTGACATGAAGAACTCAACAAAAAGAAATTAAAAAAAAAACTGTAATGTTCCTTTAACAAACACTTGAAAATGAGCGAGTCTAACGATATTACTATAAAGCCACATATGTTTGGATTTGCAATGGTTTTTCTTTATTTATTAACACAATGTCTAACATTCTTGTAATAAAGAAAGGCTAATATTTTTGTGCAAATGCCGACTTGAAAAGATTGAAGTTTCTTACATGACTTGATACTGATATTGGTTTCAGTTTCAACATTATGTTAACGTTCACATTGAAATTAACCAAAAAGGAACAACAACGGAAAAAGTGAATGGTTTCACATCCTTTAGGAGATACACCATGACAACATATACTGTCAATATGGAGGAACTCCTCTGATTGAAATGAACCTTTCAAACACGTCAAATATCTACAAAAGTAAAGAGTAAGATTTACCCTTATTGTGGTGGGGAGAGGGAAGGGTGGTTGGGAGAGGGAATGGTGGTTGGGAGAGGGAATGGTGGTTGGGAGAGGGAAGGGTGGTTTGGAGAGGGAAGGGTGGTTGGGAGAGGATTGAAATGAACCTTTGAAATGCGTCAAATATCTACAATTTAGTAAGAGATTTAGTAAGAGATTTACCCTTTATCGTGGTGGGGAGAGGGAAGGGTGGTTGGGAGAGGGAAGGGTGGTGGGGAGAGGGAAGGGTGGTTGGGAGAGGGAAGGGTGGTTGGGAGAGGAAGGAGCTGTTAATCATAATTCATCTCGATTCATTTAAGCTAATAAAGAAGATGGTTTGGTTTGCTTTTTTTCTTCGTTACATATTTGATTGGATTTGCAGTTATAAATGTTACTTGTTTTTTAATTACTGTTCATGACAGAAGTTCAGAAGAATGTCTTACTGTAGAATCATAATTTGACTATTTATATTATTTTTTGGGGCCAGAAACTAGTGACCAAAATGCAAAGTTAACTTGGCTCTACAAACTGACATATAC
>JXUT01134574.1:0-22202 GCA_000934455.1 Apostichopus parvimensis | reverse complement strand
TTTAGAATAGCATTTTGTGATGCAAGTGCATTATGCAACACCTGATAAATTATTCCCTAAAATGGATTCATTTACAAGGAGTAACTTTTTCATCTTTCTGGTTGCTTCAAATGTCGACTGTGAATGGCGCACAAACGAATCGTAAAAGAGGAAATCTTCATACTGAGTGAATGGTTATATTGTGTGAATTAATAAGGGTTTATTTAATCGTTAATAGTTTACATGAAATTATGTATGCAAAAGTATGAATTGCCTTCATCTTGATACATTACTGCTTAGAAGAGTCTGTATCCTAGAAAGGGGACAATATTTGTAAACTTGTCATTCATTGCGCTAGTGTGGGAACCAGCCGTAAGGATCAGCCTAAGTTCTGAATGTCAGCCCTTCCTGAATTGATATACCCCTCCCCCACGCTTTCTCTACCCTCTTATGGTTGATTTGTTCTTGTCATATACAGTATCTATGCATGTTACGTACAAAACTTAGCCACAATAAATATTGAGCTGATTCAATCATTTTATATGCATGAATTTCAATTACATTGTTGTTTTTAACGGGTTAATTGATCTTTTTTACCATCTTTTTGTAAAATAGCGATTCAGTTCGTGCTCAGCGATGAATTCAATAACCTCCGTCCGGAACAGAGACAGTCTTTGCTTCATGAGGGAACAGGACCAAGGGTGATATCAGCCTTTGTGGAAATCGTATTTGACAACTCAGATAATCGCATTCCAGTGAGTATAGCACTTAAACATTTCAGTATTGAGATTTTGTCTGACAACGTTCCTTCTTCCCCTTGGCATTGGGTATATGAACCAGCAGTTGAAAAAAAAGATGATTGTGCCTGTGGCCTCTTGCCACCTGTGTTCTTTAATTTCTCAGAAAAGTTCCACAGTGCTCCTAACACAATGACCCTATGGATGACATAAGTGCAATAATGCCTATGTCCTGATGCCATTGGTTGTCCTTTCTCAATGTGTAGATATATTAAAAAACAAAATGTAACTACTGTAGCTCTTTTCTTCTCAGGACGGCTTTGTTAAAAAATGGCAACTGAAATTTAGGATTCAATTTTAATTCTGGATTACTTTTTGTATTTATTGTTTTGTATTTGTAGTTTGTTTGTTTTTCAAAAACATGAGAAATAAACAAGGAGCTCTGTCATCATGCCCACTGATGGTGTACATCATGCTGTGCCCGTCTAAGTTCTGGTCTAAGATAAAAAAGAAGAGAAAAAATTATTTTTATCGTTTTGCCAAGTTCATATCTTAGGAAATATGCCATTTAAAGTTGCAACCACATTTTACTGATGCTAGCCCATGTGTACTGAAGTTCCTTGATGGTACATTATATGTATGTAAAATTTCAATGTTTGGATTTGAGAGTGGTTTTGAATGAGTTTGTCAAAACCCTTTTATAGGTTTATCTATTGCCATGGGGGTTGGCCAAAGAAGATGAATGCATGAATCCTATTTTTTGCTGATCAGAAGTTATGCAAAATCTGACTGGGTCAGGGGCTTTCACAAAGAATCGATGTTATCCTAGTATCCTTGATATCACTTATTTGTAGCAACTTTTTAACTCCGAATGTACTGGAATAAGCTTTGAGCTTCCACACACACACAATATGTCAGCTTCTTCTTGCCTAATGTTTCTATTAGATTGATAAAGATGAGGTGGTTCTCCGAAGGGTCATCGGGGCCAAGAAAGATCAGTATATACTGGACAAGAAGTTGGTCACGTAAGTACTCTAACTCTTCCCCCGAGAAGAAAAGGAAAGAAAAAAACACTGTCTCAATGTGGTGAAAAGTTACATGGTTGCCTGAGATTCTGTTGTGAAATATTGTCCCATGAAAGAAGTTTAAAAAATTAAAACATTCCTATACCTCTGACATTTATATCACAGAGAAGAAAGAAATAATTGTTTTTATAGCAGCGTTACTGTCTGGATGTTTTCTCTTTTGATTTTTCTGTTTTACTTGTCTGTGATTTGCTGCTTTTTGTTTTGCTTGTTGTTTTGTGCAGAATCTTAGGAACATCAGTCAGAAATAAAATTTCCTAAAGACATGATAAAAGTATTTAGTTAATAAGAGAAATTTACAAACTCTTGTCTGATACCGATTTTGCAGGTTTAATTATTTCCTCTTATATTGTTTGTTCTCTTGGCTTGTTTGTTTGTTTGTTTGTATGATTTTTTTCTTTATATTATTTTTCATCATCAGGAAAACAGATGTGATGAACCTACTTGAAAGTGCAGGGTTCTCCAGGAGTAACCCTTACTACATAGTTAAACAAGGAAAGGTAAGTCAGCCTCGATTCACTTTTATGGTATGCCTGCAGGTTTCTCTGAGGATAGACCGAAGATTCTATCCTGCAGGTATTTCTAAGGTATTACTGCAGGAATGCTGCTGAAAACGTGTATGACCTTGAAGTTATTTTGCAACAAAACTCTAGTCAAAGATCTTGTAAAGTGAATGTGATATTGGTACCTTCCTGTTTCTCTTATATTGAAAAAAAAACAATGTTAAGGCCCTTGTTCATAATACTAGCTTAAAGTGTTTGCTGTTGGTAAGGGCAAGTTGTAATTGCTTCAGGGATGTGCCCACGCTTGGCGGCCCAGCCCAGCACTAAAAATTACCGCCCAGCACTGTCTTAAAAATCGTGAATCCCGCCAAGCACTATTTTCATCTAAAATCCCGACATTCCTAACAATATATTCAACATAAATTGGGCCTAGCCTATGCCAAAATCATACAGACTAATAATGCATCAGTTACGCTTGCGAGAAACATTACATACGGCTCTCAATCGGTCCCTTATAAAATCTCTTTGAAACAAACTAATAACTTTTACCAGGTACATAATATATTTCACTAAAAAATAATTAAAAAATGTAAATTGTTAGCAAAACTAGTACTTGTGTATGTGCTTAAAAAGCTACACAAGTGCCAGCATTTGGCATCTGAGCTAGTGTTCAAACGATTATGCATAACAGAAAATACCGATTACCGATTATTTTTTTCAAAATAGTACCGATTCCGATTCCGATTCCGATTATTTGAAAATGAGAAAATATCCCGTTTATACGAAATCGACAATAAAGTTCGTGATAGAAACAATTATTGTTGTGATTTTCCTCTGTTTCCTTTTGCTTCGTTGAAATACAAGGCTCTTAGGTATCCTTTTGTATGTACCAAATTACCTCTGGAGTTTCTCGGAAAGAAAAAAAAAGTTTTTTTTTAAATTTCCAAAATACGAAAATATGACATCCTACCTAGTCAGCACTGTGCTAAGCGAATGGCCTAAACACCTCGACGTGAATGTCACCTGTTAATGGCTTGAAATGGGCTAAGAATAGTTACTCAAAATATCCATCTCATAAAGTATCTCAGACAAACCATCCATCTTCAATCTTTACCAAAGTGTAAATTTTAATTACATATTGCCTTCATTCTGACAGTATTTTGTACTTATTTTCAGTATTATACCGTTTATGAACAAATAGAAATGTTACGAACTTAAAGTTAAACATACCTATTCGTTACGTATTTAACTCCATTCAGGTTCAATTAGAAAACTGAAAAGCAAATTGTACCATCGTAACTTGTTTAAAATTACTGTAAAATGTTACCAGATTGATGTAAAGAAATAATAACAACTAGAAACTACTCCAATATAAAATATAACATTCCCTCTATAAGATATAGCACATACCTTCCAAACAAATGCCGATTTCCAGCAAGTTGAAAGTTGTAAACTAAGCTACGCATTTTTTTTTGCAAACCGATGGTTAGGCTACATTTCCCATTGACTTAGTGTGGTTGTTAGGCTAACATGTGGTCGAAGATTGCAGTTTACATGGATATTTTTATTTTTTATTTGCGACACAACTAGAGCGAATAAACAGATGGCAAGGTTAGATTTCCATGCAGTTGACTTAGTGTGAAGTAAGGCTACCATGTGGTCGGAGATTTGAGGGGATTTTAGGTTATTTTCGCTGGTACTGAAATTGCTTCGTGAAGGCCGTAATTTGCCAGTCACTCTGCGGGAAATTCCCGGGGTGATTGTGCGCGACCCTCCCGCACTGCTTCAAATTTGATGCGGGATGTGAGAACTGTTTGCGCGATTCGCGCTGCAACTGCAATTCCTAATTCGCGAAATTGGTATTGCTGCCAGTTGATATTTTCAACTTCCATGTTTTTGAATAATGATATTTTCACCTTCCATATGTTTTTGAATAATCGGTATGACATAACTGTTATTCCACGTAATTTTTACCGATTCCGATTATGTTCCGATAATGCAATAATCGGGCCGATTCCGATTCCGATTAGGTTAATCGTTTGAACACTAATCTGAGCATCTTCAAAAATCGATCAGTATACCCGGCACTCAGGAAATCCCGGGCACATCCCTGTGCTTGTATAACTTTATAATGACTTTTGCTGCCTGAGGATATTGGAAGACAGACCTGTTGTAAAATTGTCAGTAACGGTCATGTCTGTAGAGAGTGCCGGACAAGGAATCGCCTCATTAGCCCTCGTCATCCCCAAGGTGTTCCTTGTTTCCCATGATTAGAGCTGACCTACGAGATGGCTTCCCCTCAATAGATTGGTTTTGAAGGAAAGGTTATGTAGATGGCAATGTTAGTCTGTTACTTTAGTCCAATGAAATGGCTTAAGGAATAGGATTAATGAGTTTAGTAAACAAACTTGAGAGGATTGTTAGTGAAAATAAAGCCGAATGTTAATTGTGTGCAGTGGAAACCATTTTGAGTCCTGCTTTTACTGCTCAATGGTTGGCATTTAGAAATGACAGAATGGTTGTTTTTACCATAAAGATATAGATTATCAGAATGAAGGATGTTCAGTGACTCGTATATATCACAAGGCTTTGCTTTAGCTGATAGTCCACAAACAATGGACGCAATCCTAAAGTGGATCACACAAAGTTTTGGGGTGGGTAGCAGGGTTCTTGCATGCATTGGAGACTTTATGTACAGCTTTCAAAGGTTGGACATAGATTAAGGAATATCTTTAGCATCAAGTGTAAAGTCCTTGTTCATTTCAACATATTAAAGAAGTTTACAAACCCCTGGTGTAAGTGACACAAAGTTGATTTCATTGCAAAATGTAGCTTTATGGCAGTAAAATTACCATTACCATAGACTTTGTGGCAGTAGAATTACTTGACCATAGGGGAATGGCAGTAGAATTACCTTGACCATAGGATAATGTATTGGAATGCTTTTATAACTCTCTTCCTTCTATCTGGTCAGATTAATCAGATGGCCACCGCACCAGACTCACAAAGGTTGAAACTGCTGAGAGAAGTGGCTGGCACAAGAGTCTACGATGAAAGAAAATCAGAGAGTAATCAGATACTCAAAGACACAGGTGAGTTGATGAAACCGAGAGAAGAGAAAAGAAAGAATGATGATGAGGGGGAAAACATCAAATACAGCTCTGGAAATAACTGACATCACGTGTGACATCAACTATCTCGCCCCAAGATGCCCCCAAACTGGTTTTTGCAAATACGAGGGGTCGAATCAAATTCCCTTGCCTTCTTTGCCTCATGAATATTCATTTTGTTATTAATAACAGACAAGTGATTATTATAAATAGCCTTTCTGATTGTCATACATCATAGCAATTTGTACCACCATCGGTAAAATTATTATCTTGATTTTTTTTTTTTTCCGTCTTACAGAGGCCAAGAGGGAGAAGATTGAGGATCTGTTGAAGTATATCGAGGAGAGACTCTCGACCCTGGAGGAGGAAAAGGAAGAACTCAAGCAGTACCAGAAATGGGACAAAATGAGGAGGTGAGGCGGGTTTTGTCTTCGATAGTAGTCTATTCATCCCAAACAAATCTGTGTTTTTCATTGAAGCAGAAATGTAACATCTCCCAACATGAAAAGACTGGAGCAATAAAATAATATGTTAAAAATGGTATGATTTCATTATTTCTTGTGGGTAATTACCAGTACCACATTTTTGGTGTTCATAGTTAATCATTTTTATGGGAGTTATATTAAGAATGGATTAATTAGAATTACTTTGCCAATGTGTCTGAGTTTGTCTTTGTTTTTAATTTTTTTTCCCAGGTCTTTGGAGTACACAATTCATAACCAGGAACTGATTGATACAAGGAAGAAATTGGAAGATGTGAGAATTTTAATTATGAAATTTTTTAAATGAAAGTATCAAGTAATTTGATTAAACTTACTCACATGGGTTGTCTTTATTTACCTACAGTAGTGAAACCAGTCATATCCATAAATCTCTATCTACCCCAACTTCACCCAACCCCCCCCCCCTCCTCCCCAAGCCACATTTCGTTATATCAAAACTATACTAACATGTTTATCTTCTACAGGTAATTTGATTACCATTTATTCCTGCAGATTTCCCTCCACCCCTCCCTACCCCTATCTATCCTGACATCCCATTTCACAATTTTTCTTTCTTTTATCAAGACAATGGAATTGTCAACACTTAAGTTGATTTCTTTGATCTATGTTCATATGTTTTCAAAATTTCAGCTTGCAAATAAACGCGAAAACAGCGGTGAAATGACAAAACATCTTCGGGACGCCCAGGAGGAGGCCTCTAAGCGTATCAAGGTAAATAATTTATCCATGCAAATGTTTTCCTTCTTAGTGTGGTGCTCTTTCTCTCATTAAATGGGTTGTGTAATCCGTATCATTATCACCTCATCATGAGTTTTCAGTTGTGTTCACCAACCCCCCCCCCCACACACACACCTGCCCCCTTTTCGATCTGGCACCAAAATTCAAAAGTGGTTATTAGCAAATCCTTGCACTTAGACATAATTATAGAGTTAATTTATAGGGTAAGTATTTACCAGAATGCGCCACTTGACGTCAAAAAAATAAAAAAAAATCTGAGGGTGCACCCCCATCCTCCATGGAAGTCTGCTTCAACCACCTCAAGGCCACACTCTCTCTTTTATAAACCCTTTGTATTCGTCCTGGGTTAGTGTTTAGACAAATATTGTATTTATGCTTATTAGCTCAGCAATCTTTCCTTTCAATATTAATTTGATGAAGCAAACAAAAACTGTGAACTTGATGGTGAAGAATGATCTTATCCCTTTGTTACCCCCATTCATGACATTTCGAGATTAGGTAATTACTTGTGTTCTATTTTCAAGGCAATCAATAAAGACCTGAGGGAATTCAAGGCGCGTATCCGTACCGCGAACGAAGAGAGGGACCAACTGAATAACGAACGGCAAGACTTGCTCAAGAAGAGAGCAAAAATGGAATTGTATGTCAAGGACCTCCAGGAAGAAGTCAATGGAGACATCGATGCCAAGGTGAGTTCAATTCATGATTTAATCAAGAACAAGTTTGAACCAGCAAACTTAAGGAAATAAATCATGAAGAGTATATATGTTTATACTGGTAGGCTAATGTGCTAAAGTGGTTAGTTTAGACCACACACGGTTAGGAAATTTGTCGCCTTTTCAGTTTTTAGGTAGTATTTCATTACGTATTATCACACTTTTTGACCTCACCTCTTTGAATATCCCCCAATAAAGCGGCCTGTCCCTCGTCCCAAAATGTCGCTCATACAGCAGGCTGACAAACTAGTTTCTCTTCAATTGCATCTGATGGTAACAGATGAATAAAAAATTAGGCTGTTTAACCCAACCAGCTGCCACTAAAGTTTCTCAAAACTGTAGTCTTCACATGAGATTATTTCAATTTCTATTCTAGTTCCAAGCTAGCAATGTAAGACCAGTAAACAGCAGAGTATGAAAGGTTTTCTCTGCAGGTTTGATTGGTTTAAAAATTATCAGTGATTTGAAAGATGCTCTTCTATTTACAATATTTATTACTGAAAGGGTCGAATTGAAACCAAGCTGGAGAAATTGGACGGTGAAATTAGTACCAAGCAACATGAATTGGAGGAAGTCATGCCTAGGTACGAAGAGCTGAAGAAGGAGGAACAGAACTGTAACCACAGGTGAGATGATCGGTGTTTGTCTGAGATAGTAAAAGAAGGTGTAAGCCCAAAAACTGTAACCACAGGTGAGATGATCAATGTTTGTCTGAGAAAGTAAAAGCAGATGTAAGCCCAAAAACTGGAACCACAGGTGAGATGATCAGTGTTTGTCTGAGAAAGTAAAGCAGATGTTAATCCAAAAACTGTAACCACAGGTGAGATGATCGGTGTTTGTTTGAGAAAGTAAAGAAGATGTAACCCCAAAAATCATCTTAAGTTTACCCAATAAAACCCTGCTTGTAAGAAGATGGGGGGAGGGGGGGGGTCATTTGGACACCCATTGAAAATTGGTGATCACAGGAAGGCCATTCTAGATGGGAAAACCATGGATTTCTCCTGGTCAAAAAACATATCCTAGTTTAGCAGACCCAGACTCGAAAACAACACTTCCCAGATCCTAGCTTACATTGTTTCTAATGACGCCACCTTTATCCACTTGACCATAGCTCTGGTTAATTTACAAATCACCAACAAATATGCAAACTGGAAACAACATTAATGCATTCGAGATTGACAAGCCCATACATGTAATAATTGCATATAACTTAAAAAAAAAATGTTTTAATTGCATTAAAAATTTGATAATTTTGTATGTATCTATTAAGAAATTTGAAGTGAAATAAAAGCGTGTGGAAAGAGCAAGAATTTTTTTTTTTTTGTCTTAGTCTTAATGAGTAGGGACATGAAAATTATACCTTTTTAGTATTTTAATGTTTATGTTAATTTTGTATTTAGACTGGAGCAGTGCGAGCAACGAAGGGCGGAATTATTTGCTAAGCAGGGAAGAGGCAACCAGTTTACAACTCGAGAGGAAAGAGACAAATGGATCAAGAAAGAGCTGAAATCGCTCCAGAAGTCTATCAAAGATAAAGACGAACAGGTTCGACTAAAATTCAAAACACAGGTTTTATTAAGCACTTTAATGCTTAGTAGATTTCAGCTAATATCAAACCGTTTTGGACACAATGTCCAATAAAAAAACAAGGGGGAAATTTAAAAAACTAAACAAAAAATAAGCAGCAAAAGTCATGCATGTAATCTTGTTGCTTCATGATAGTTTTATAAATCACAAGGAGTAAACAGAATAGATGGCCTAGTAATTAAGTTGTTGGTTATAGGAAGTCAATGTTAGTAGTTTCCCAACCATTCTCTCCCTCATGAAAATCTCAGCCCGATAGTAAACAATTACTAGGCTGGTCTAAACCTACACATCTGTTTTGGTATTTAATTTTTTTTGTAGAACATAATTTTTTTTTTCTGTCTTCTATTTTCTCTTTATGCAGATTAATAGGCTGAATGAAGACATCACCACAGATATCAGAAAAAATGAAGAGCTGGAAGCCAGGATGGCTAAACTGAATATCGACATTGAACAGATGAAGGACACTGTGGAAGGGTCAAACAGGAGTCATTACGAACTGAAGAAAAAGAAGGACGAACTGCAAAACGAAAGGAAGTAAGTCTTTTAAGGACTGATTATTCCTTCCTCAACAAGCCCAACCCTCCCCCACCCCCACCCGCCCATTTAAGTGAGGAGAGGGTAATTGGACAGGCCCTGTGAAATATTGCTAACAAAAAGAAAATATGGCCAAAGATCTTAAAATGAAAGGTCCTTTGAGAAATTTTTTTTGTATCTCTTCTCTTTCTTTCGTTTTATATAATGTTCGGATGACACTAGTTAAAGTCAATGCAAAATACAATTAGCGATACAGTTGAAAATTGAATCGCATAGTTTTAAAAATGCGTTTAATTTGGTAGTTAACCATCGATCGCTGACTCTTTTTTTTTAACAAAGGACGACGTCCATTGTCTTATATATCTCAGTTGGGTGTTTGACCAAGAGTTTGACCAAGAGAGAAGGAAAAGTTTCCCTTTTATTTTGATATATTAAACACAAAATAAGTTGATTGACATTATGTTTTTTGCAATGGTGCCTTTCAGCACCCTTTGGAGACAGGAGAACACAATCCAACAAGAGCTGGCCACGACGAAGGATGAACTACACAAGAAGGAACAAAATTTAAGATCAATGACTGGCAAGGTAGGAAACACGAGGGGAGGGTATAGATAGGGCAAGGGTAGAGCTGTGCTTCCCAAACTATAGGTCGTCCCCAAGATAGGAAACACGAGGGGAGGGAATAGATAGGGTAAGGGTAGACCTGTGCTTCCCAAACTACAGGTCGTGACCCAAGGTAGGAAACACGAGGGGAGGGAATAGATAGGGTAGAACTGTGCTTTGTGACCCAAGAAAAAGGAGTCTGAATTTGTTTTTTCTTCACCGGGTCACAAGCTGTGTTAGCAGAAAACAAAATGTTTGATCTGTCATAAAACTTATTTTTAACAAAATCTGATGAGTCAACATCTTCCCTGTTATGGGGTGCTATTGTTGTTATTATTACCTCTTTTTATATCTTCAAAATTGATCAATTTTAATCAAAAGTGACGCTAAATGTGGTATGCTGAAATTTTACGTTCTGGTCACTCATTCAATATTGCTATATTACAATATATTAAATACAGTTTTACAACGTGAGCATCAGCAGTTGAGAGTAAAGTATCTTTTAGTGAAATCAGTGGCTGTTGCGTAGACTCCATGTTAACTGACTTTATTAATTGGAATCCTGCCAGGATCGAAACGTCAGGCCAACTTACTTTTACACATTCTCCTACACAGGCTCTCTAGTGGATAAGCAGTTTGCTAACAGTTTTATTTAATTTTATTTTTATTAATCGTATTAATATGAATTGTATTAATATGAATATATGAAATATATGTAATATATATGAATAGGAATTGTATTAATATTAATTGATATTAATTGGTATTCGTGGATGATCTGTTCATTAACCGTCCTTCCCTTACCCAGGCTGTGTTACGTGGCATCGACAGTATTAAACAGATCCTGGACGGTTTCCGCAAACAAGGAGAGCAGCAGGACGTCATCACTGGTTACCATGGGATTCTCATTGAAAACTTTCAGTGTGCCTCCAGGTTTAATACCTGTGTGGAGGTCACGGCAGGGAGCAGGTAGATTATATTTTGAATCCTCATTTAAAAAGAATGCCACTATATTCTGTTCACAATCTCCTATGTTCTGCTAGACTGATTAGATTCTGAAGTGCATCTGTTTTTAGGGTTCCTATAGTTTTAATTTTCTGTTACTGATACTTCTATCTGCTTTAAGCCCATTCTTGTGCTATTCTTTCAGTAACCCCAACGAATAGCTGTATTGTTTGTTGATGGTATTTCAACTAATATAGGTGTTGTTTGAGATTGTTTGTTGATGGTGTCGCTTGATAAGGATATTGTTGTTATAATTAAACTGTCTGATAGTAGTGTTGCAATATTTGCAATGTGTGAATGTGATGTTGCTGGATATCACAACATGATAGTGATGGTGGGTGGTGTTATTTGATGAATACCATTGTTTGATTGTCACTACAGGATTATGGTGTTGTTTCATAATTCTGTTGCATTACGATATTGCTCTGTACAGTTATGATCCTGTTTACCAATGGTGTTTGGAATCATCATGTTGTTGAATAAGCCTCTTTGATACGTAATGGCACCGTATAGTTTATGATGGTGTTTGCTATAAAGGGCATGACGTATAATTATGGTGCTGTTCATTTCACCACGTAGGCTGTTCTACCACATTGTGAACGATGACCTGATCAGTACCAAGATACTCTCAGAGATGAACCGCTCCAAGATGCCAGGAGAGGTCACTTTCATGCCACTGAATAGGCTAGAAGTCAGGGACCAGCGGTATCCGGAATCACCTGTAAGTTTGAAACGTTAACTTGTTCATTAATATACAACCATGGCTCCCAGGATGTTAACAAAGCCTGAGCTTTCAAAGAGGTATTGCAGCTATCTTTATTCATCACTTAAGGCAACTGTTAAATTTTGAATATGTAAAAAATGAGTTTGGGCACGTTATCATGGAGTGAAGAAGACGAAGTCAGGAATTAAAGTTTTGAAAAGAAATGTGATCAGTCCTGAGTTGATACTCTACTCGTAAGAAGAAGTCCTGCTGCGAGAGTCATGTCACTCCCTCAAGCCTGCTCCCTAAGTATTAACAAAGCTTGGACGGTCATTGATACACACCTCCTTTATGGGTAGCGGATGACCCAATAGTTTGCAAAAAGAAACACAGTCATCATTATTCTAATGTGATAGCAGGTCATGAAAGTCCTTATTTAAATGGACAGGATACAGACTGTCATAAATGGACCTTACAAGATGGGTCTGGCATGCAGTACCTGCCCAATGCAGTAGTTGACAAGTTTACAATGGGCAACTTTCATTGGCTACCAGTGATAGACAGCAAAAATTTCTCCTCCCTCCTAAAAATATTTTTAAAAAATTTAAAAAATAAAAATATATATATATAAATTTGTAAGAGCACCATTCACTTGCAAGAATTTGATTTGATTTTATTCAGCAAATTATCATTCTTCATCTACAAACAAATAATTGCACATATAGAGAAACATTTAAAATACAAGATGGGAATATACTTAAATGCATCAAAAAGAAAATAACATGCCAAGGATAACCCTTTAAGCTAAAAGCTTATTTCCAAAGGGGTCCTTATAACCTTAAAAATACAAAAGATAAGAAATATACTATTAAAACATCTAAAACATGCATACAAACACTGTAAAAAAAAAAAACACTGTAAAAAAAAAAAAGAACAGCTGTAGTATATCGTTTCTGAGCAGGTTTTTTTCAGGGATTGACAAATGAAAAGGATTCAAAACTGAATATTTCTTTCCGTCCTTCCGCCTCTTGTCAGGATGCTCTGCCTATGGTGTCAAATCTTCAATACGAAAAGAAGTTTGACAAGGTCTTCAAGCACGTGTTCGGAAAGACGCTCATCTGCCGCAGCATCGAAGTGGCCACGCAGTTTTCACGAACACAAGACCTCGACTGTGTGACCCTCGAAGGTAAGTGACTCTCTCTCTCTCGGGGGTCTTATATAAAGAAGCAGTCACAAAATATCATCCAAAATTAGTCTAAAAGGCCTTGGAAACTTTCAATACATATAAACAGTAGTTTGAAGTTAATTCTGGTAGATTCTTGATACAATTCTGTACTAAAAATAGTCACAAGAGTGCATTTCAATTAGCTTGACTAGTCAAATAAAAAAACTTGAAAATTTGGAAAATTTCCCAACTTACGTGTTTTGGGAGGGATATTATTAACACTGATAAGATGAGAAAAGCTTGGAATTGTAAGAAATCAGGGAGTAGTTGCAAATTAATGTTCGGTTAAATGGTTATCAAGAAGATTATCGCAGTTTGATCAATTGCTGTGTTAAAATGGATATTCTAGTAACTGAAGATGATTGTTTCACAAATTTCATGGAAGTTTTCTGAATTTTACTGTCATAACTACATCCTCATAACATCTTGTGTCACAAACTTATACAGGCATGAGCTTTTTCCGCGAATTCGCGGAATATCCATGATTTCTTTTCTACCTCGGGGACAAATACTATTATCCTAACACACTGTAACATACGCAAACTGGAGCCTATACCGCAATTTTTGCAAAGTTCCGTGATTTTGTTTTTACCCAAGGCTCATCACTGCCTATAGTACATAGCAACATCCTATTCGTTATTTATGATTTACGATTCAATGATCAACCTTGCAGGGGATCAAGTCAGTCGAAGGGGTGCCATCACGGGCGGTTACTACGACACACGCAAGTCCCGTTTGGAGTTACAGAGCAGCATCGTGGAGCTACGAGAGAGATTGACCAGCCAAGAGCAGCAGTACGAGGAACTACGAGATAAACTCCAGAAGGTGGAGGTGGAAATCACCAGCATGATGAGTGACATGCAGAAAATAGAAACAAAAAACAGAAAAAACAAGTAAGTTTTTCTTTTAAAAAAAATCTCTGACATTTGTAACCTTTGGAGCCGTGAGTAAATACTTCATGTTTGTTTCTGGTGTCAGGAGCTGGAAAAAGAAACTGTGAGAAAATTTTTGAAAAATTTTTCAGCAGGAATAGGTATCAAGTAAAGAATTTGGAGAATGATTATTCATGTATATTGAAACAGCAGAATCACTGAAACCATCATGCCAATGGAGCTGAAAAATTTGTTTTTCTTTGTAATGTACAAATGCTGTGATGCTTTACAGCAAAATATGTTTTCCCTTTGTTTTGTTTGTTGGATTATTTTTATAGACAGTAATTCATGTCCCCCATTTTGGTTGAGGGGGGGTGGAGAAGGGGTTGGTAAAATTTCTATTTAGTTACAATAACAAATTTAATTGCTTACTTAGGAACATCTACGAGAAAATGCGAAGTGACATGAGAATCATGAAAGGAGAGAGTAACGTGATTGAGAAGGCTCTGGGACCAAAGGAGAAACGAGTTCAGAGCTTGTTATCAAACCTGGAAGCTATGAAGGGGAGCGCAAGATCTCTGGAAGATGAACTAGGTAAAACTGGGTTACAGTGGAGAGAAGAGTAGGGGGTCAGGAAAGAAAGCAGGGTGGGGGTAGTTCCCTTCTCAGGAATGAAGGGAAGCAAACTGGATGCCAGTGTCCATGAATTTTGTTATTGTCTTGTAAAATCAGTTTAATTTAAACAAAAGTCAACACATTTAGAAATTTCATATCTCCTACTTTGCATATAAGACTTGAGACTGATTAGTCTAAAGACGTGCATATCTTGCATATCTTGGGGAAAAAAAAGAAAAAAAACATGGATCAATTAATCGCTGAAATGATGGTGAATCTGTAGACATAGCTCTTCGACTTTTGAGTTTTATTACGGGACAGACACGAGGCAGACATTTTATAGCAAGTAAGGAGGAAGGAGACAACCTCTTGTGTTATAAGGCGAAGGGGATGCAAAGAGGGGGTCGTGGAGGGTGTATGTTGTAAGGACAAGAGGAGGCAAAGAGGAGGTCGTGGAGGGTGAGGCATGGAACATTTGAAAACTTGAATGCAGATTGTGGTTTTTGGTTACTTTTTTCCATGTCTGGTAGTAATTTGAATTATCCAGTTTAATCTCATATTATGCAAATTTAAAGTATGTTAAAAATCTGGATGAACATAATGAGCAATGTGTTATATTCCAAGATTTAGGCAACTGCCAAAGTGTTATATAACATAATGCATTAACATATAATAACACATAATGCATAATGCATTAACACATAATAACACATAATGCAAGTTTACTGATGACTTCCGATCATAGGAACGGATTTGCTGTCCCAACTGAGCGTGCAGGACCAGCGAGAGGTGGACCGTCTAAATGACGAAATCAAAGGATTGAATCTTCAGAACAAGAAGGCTCTCAATGAAAGAATCAAGGTCAGACATTCTTAAAGCAATTTTAATGGTGTCAGCTTATGATCAGAGTTGATGCTTTCAGTAGTGGTTTTAGATTAGCATCACAGTGTGTGGATAATAGGTGCACTCTCAAAATTTGGGATCCTGTTTTAACACTGAGAGATTATTTTGATGATTATAATGTGACAAAATTGTTGGGTTTAATCCAGTCCCGGTACTTGCAAGGACAAGACACTTTGTGGTTTTATACATCGTAGACTCCCTCTGCAGTCATGTGAGATATGACAACAAAACTGGCAATTTTAAAACCATTACTGAGTCAGTCATGCCTGACAAGTGTTGCCATTAGGCTGTGTGGGGGGGGGTACATTCCTAGGGCTGAGGGTCAGTTTGGGGGCCTTAGAAAATTATGGGATAAAGAATATAGTATTTTCATGTCCATGATATACTTTTGCAAAAATGGGGTCCACAAAAATGGGGACTTCAAAACTGGTGTCCACTGAAGTAACCATCTCCGGTCCTATCTAGCTCTCAGTGCCACTGAAGTCAGTCAATTTAATGTAAGCAATCTGGCTGTTTTTCATCCTCCACTATTAGTCTTCAATTTCCTTGGACTTACCATAAATTGTTTTTTCTTGTGTCAAGTCAATTTGGTTAGTTTCATTTGGTTAAATCCAAACTGTTGTGAAAGAGAAAGGACAAAGAGAATGTTTTTGTATAGTTGATTATCACAGCTAACAGACCTTGAAAAACTTTGCTGGAAGTTTTAGAGGTTTCTTTTTCCACGAAGAATTCACTTATGCCTATATTGTTTAGATGTGAAGAAAAGATGGAAATGAAATACATTTGGTCAGACTTCATTAACCTCAATGTTTCTTTTGTTTATATTTTATCCAATTCCAGCTGGAGGGTGATAAGAACAAGAAAGAGAATGTCCTGTCTGGAAATCTCATGAGGAAGCGAGAGCAAATGATACAGGTGATGAGAGATTGCGTGCATCACTTCACTCTTATTTATTTGTCCATCGTGTAGAAGAATCTTTGTTGCTTTTTTTTTTTTACCTTGCTCCCCAAGTTACGTATGTCAGTGTTTTGGTAATCATACATTTAGATTTCTAAAAAAACATGCCCTTTACAATAAATCAAACTAACATCCTGTTGATGAGACAGCTAAAACGAAGACATCTGAACGAGATCCGACTTACCTCGACCATTGTGGCTCAGTTTTGGGTAGTCCAGGCATGAGCATTTTCTGCGAATTCGCGGAATATCCGTTATTTCTTTTCTACCTCCGAGATTTACACCTCTCAATTTCCGTGAATTTCTAACAACAGCGTTGTATCATTTGATCCGTCGTTCGCATGTTTTTCATTACCTATGGATATCCTAACACACTGTAGCATACGCAAACTGGAGCCTATACCGCAATTTTTGCAAAGTTCCATGATTTTTTTTACCCCAGGCTCATCCATGGGGTAGTGGTAAAGATCAATAAGCTACAGAGAAAATGTGGAGGTGTACGGGGAGTTGGGAGAGGGGGCATAATTGGGCAATTTTTGTTTTAAATTTGCTCCATTCCATTACATGGAGTCCATTGCAGGTTTCAAGCTAGACCAGATTAGCATGTCTTGATGCTGTTTTCCAATCCACAGGAATTGTCTGACATCTCTGTCGAAGATAGACGACAAAAACTGGATAACAGTTCGATGGAGCTACAAACAGCCGAGACCGCTATCGACTCAAACAAGGCCAGAATGGAAGGTATTTACCGCAGCATTTGTTTCCTTTGGGTATTCTATAACAGTAGTCAGTGATGAAAGATTGGTGGTACTTTATTGGTGGAAATGTGATTTCAAATATTATATTATTAAAGTTTTTATAGAGTTCTATCTTGACCTTAAATGACGCTGGTGTCGTCAGCTCGAACAAGGACAATTTGCATCTTAGGATGATCAGAATAGGTGTCGTCCATGTTATGTATTAAGCAGGCCTCGACAAATACGGTCGCCAACTCGCCAATGGCGACTAGAATTTGCGACTGGCGAGCAAAAAATGCATTACGCTCGACATTTTGGCGAGTGGCTCATTCGCTTACTGCCTTTATACGATAGGCTTACTATTAACTTGTGAACCAATCAACAAAGGCCTATTGCCTAATGTTACACATCACAGTAGAATTATCAAGTGCACTGTTACAAGTAGGTCCTAAGGAACAGCTCTGTTCACCAGCTCGAAACTATATTTGATACTAATCGACTAAATGATGCACGATAGGTGTAACCAAGTTGGAAAACTACAAACTTAAATAAATGCGTAACGACAACTCAAACAGGGGTAACGCATGAATATCATGTTTTAAACACTTTTGACGAAGCACAATTTAAATAGATCGTTTTTGCTGTAAACAACTAAACAGTAACACTAAACCGCGATATCCTAAGACCATACTACGTAGGCTTATATCACACAAACACTTTGCGACAAAAAATGGCGAGTAAATTTAACATTTTGGCGAGTAGAATTTAGACTCGGTCGCCAGTTGGCGAGTAGTTTTAGAAAAATTTGTCGAGGCCTGTATACCATTTTTGTACAGTACAATAGATATCTCTGGAGGAACAGGTTTTCTTTCCCAGTTTCTGATAAAGCCCTTCTGGCCTCCTCCCTGGGCCCTCCTTGCTCCCTGCACTCAAAATCACATTTAAGGAACAGCTGGACATTTCCCTATCACAGTCCACCAGGTGTTCTTCCCCTTTCTGCAATGCAGGACTTATTTTTTTTATTATTGTCATCTTTAATGAGGGTAGTCCTGCTCAGTGCAGAAGCACTGCTTTCCAGAGGAGCCCTCTACAAAATACATATACAATATTATGCAGTAAAAAATGGAACACATCCAAAAGCACAAAAATGTCAGACATCTAAACAAAATATAAACGTTTTCATATTGCGTTTAAAAATATTAACATTTGGCAAGCATTTCAAATTTGGGGGAAGACTGTTCCACAAATTGATGACCTCATCTCTTCCCCTCCCCCCCCCCTCTTTTGGCCAGTATTTTCTATTGTTATGTAAATACCACCTTTGTCTCGCTCAGATATCGAAAGTCAGATTGAGAGCCTTAATCGGGAACAACAGAGCAAGCAGGTGGACCTCGAAGAATGGAAAGGCAAAGAGAAGGAATACTGCGACAAAATTGGAGATGACGCCAAAGTATTAGAGAAAATGACGAATAAGCAGAGCTTACTTCTCAAGAAGGTATTTCCTTTCTCACAGATACTACAAATAATTTCTATCTTTCCTTCTTTGTTTGTTGAGGTTTTGAGTAGTGGAATCAAATGGTATGCTTAACAATCCTTGGAGATGGTTTGGATGCATGGGTTGTAGAATTGAGATTGAATTACAATAATGAGACATTAATGAGAGAAAAGATCATATAGCCCCCCAGACTCACCTATACCCAAAAAGGTTTGTACTGCTTAGGGTGACTTCAATCCCACGCTTTATGTTAGCCTCAGCTTTTTTTCTGTCCGAGCACATTCAGGTGCAATGAAAATTCGTGAATATTTTTAATTTTGTATGATATTTTTCGTATTGAATTTTCTCAATATCTATTTCATTTTTGCAGAAAGAAGAATGCATGCGTAAGATCAGAGAGTTGGGCTCGCTTCCTAGCGATGCCTTTGAGAAGTACACCCACCTGTCCCTCAAGCAACTCTTCAAGAAGCTGGACCAGTGTAACGCAGAACTCAAAAAGTACAGCCACGTCAACAAGAAAGCCTTGGACCAGTTCATAAACTTCTCGGACCAGAAGGAGAAGCTGATCAAACGGAAGGAAGAGTCGGACAAGGGACATTCGGTAAGAGGGCTTTGTTAGCGACCATTTTGTAACTGTGTTGTAGGATCGACCAACTCGCTCCTGATGTTGGTGTTTGCTTAAAGGATTGGTTCAGGTGTTTGACATGTCTATTTTGTATGAAAGAGCACAAAAAGACAAAAAGAACAGTGAAGAAACTACCATGATAGCATGCTCTGTTAAGGAGATATAACACTTATGAAATTTTTTTGAAAACGACTGGTGTAGAAAGATTTACTGTGAGGGTGTGATGTCACATCCTCACTTCCTTAACATTTGTGAATATATTTCTTTAAAAATTATTTACATTTTTTAACACATTTGAAAAAATATAATCAAAACTTCTTCAGATGTTTAATCTCAAATACTTCCTTTGACAAATATGAGATCTCCTGACATATCTTTTGGTTGAAAGTGATGAAATCTCACAAAATATTTAGGGAAAAAAACAAAGACTTTTTAGGAATGTGAGGATGTGACATCACAGCTAGTCAGATTTCTACACAATCTGATAAAACTTTACACTTGAATATCTCTTTAACCGAAAAAGATTTTTGAACAGTTTTTTAACCATTGTGTTTCTTTTATTGTCCTCTTTCATATAACATATAAACATGTATGACAACTGAACCAATCCTTTAATAGTATCGCTACAAAAGTGGAAAGCATCGCAGAACATTGTACAATATGAAAAAATTTCATTCAATTTTTTTTTATTTTTTTTTTTTTAGCAGACCATCATTTGTAAAAGGGTATCATTTATATAATTACTCTTATTGGGGTATAAATAATAGTATTGTTTTCAAAGTAAACAGCAGCTCTAGCATTGCATTGTGTGGTGAATTGTATTCACTTTTTGTATTCAATTTTTCAATTATTTGTATTCTAATTATAGTGGAATGGGATCTATCTAAATGTTCTTGGTTGTTATATATTTATTTTACCTTTTTGAAATCTGAATTAAACGTAAACGACTAGTCGCCCACCTGATAACCTCCAAAGCTGATCTTGGTTGTCCAAACAGAAATTTGGTCATCTTGGGTGACAGGATAACCATCAAAAAATTTGCCCCGGTACTTCTCCAAACTGGAAAGAATTGCAGGCTGGTCATTCTCTCACCATTGATTTTACTAAAACTAAGACTCCACCGTTTAATGTATTAATATCTGCATAAAAGGTACTGAAAACACATCTTAATTTTCCCAAAAAAAATTGCCAACACTAAGCCTACATATACCACATGTTAATAGATTATTAACAGAAGCTAGCCTATTTTGCATATAGGGTGTTGGGAGAGAAAGTTGATATTTTTCAGTTTTTACTGTTTAGGATGATAATTACCAGCAACTATTCATTTTTTGGTATGAGAAGAAATATGTTAATGAGTTTGGTACGAACAATTGGATGAGTCAATTCAGTAATTGTGATACTACAACCTGTCCTGCTTGGAGGGCCAAACACTCGGCTCCTACCATTCTGGTTTCCAGCGACCCAAGCCGACTATTTAGAGGCATTTGGGCTAAGGGTAACCATCTTTTAGCTAAGTGTGCCTCACAAAAGGTAAAATCTTGTTAAGATATGAGATGGGTTACACCCATTGTCATCTTTTCCAGTTCCTTCCTTTCCACCTTTTTGTTATCATTCTTTCTTTTTAATACTTTTAGTTTTATTGTTTTTCATTTTTGTTTAGTCAATTACTGACTTGATGAACGTTTTAGAACTCCGGAAGTACGAGGCCATCCAGTTCACCTTCAAGCAAGTCTCTAAGTATTTTTCCGAGGTGTTCTCAAAGCTGGTTCCCGGTGGGAAGGCAACCCTCGTGATGAAGAAGGGAGAAGATGAATCGGAAGATGTAAGTATGGGTTTCCAGCGTGGTGCGTGTTTTTGTCCCTTCTGTTTCTGTTACTTGTCATTTAGACTTTGAAGAAGATCCTGCTAGGATCGAAACGTCAGGCCAACTTACTTTTACACATTCTCTTACACAGGCTCTCTGGTGGATAAGCAGTTTGCTAACAGTTTTATTTTATTTTGATGTGTTTTCTTTGTCTCATGTATAGTTGGATGGCGATTCGGCGTCCGTCTCCTCAAAGTCTTCCCAGATACCTCTGGTGGAGCAGTTTACTGGTGTTGGCATAAAGGTAAGCTTTATACAATAACTCTTATGGTGAATAATAATAATAATTATAATAATAATAATTAACAGTTCTTATATAGCGCGACTTACAATAAAGTCTCGCCGCGCTGTACTTAACCCCTGGTCATTGGTAACTTGTCACACCTACACACCAAAGTGTGCACAATTCAAACAATCTCTCCTGGGGCACCACAGTGTACCACAGCCACGTGTCCCCTGGGGGACTTCCCATAGGGTGCAGCCACAAACCGTCGCACGCAACTATATTTACAAGTCACCTCGCAAGTCCCCATTTATACACCTGGGTGAAGAGAGGCAATGGAGATAAAGTGCCTTGCCCAAGGATACAACGCAATGATCTGGCCAGGGCTCGAACCTGTAATCCTTAGATCACAAGTCCACTACCTTAACCACTTGACCACAACGCCCTCTGAATAGGGATTTCTGGTTTCAAAATATTCAATTCTGTCTTTCCTTTCCATTCCTTTTTTTCCCTTTTTGTGGTGGTTGGTTAAACTGATATGTTTTCTAACTAAACATCGACATGATGTGATGGAAAGCTCTTGTTAAGTCTCTAGTTGTTGTTAATTGTGAAAGCTTTCATTGCACCCAGCAAAGATCCAAGCACATTTAGTCCTGGGCCCTGAATTACACCTATTTCATAAAGAGACCGTTGGATCAGTTAGTATGAACGGTATACCAAAGATCGTTTTATGGCGAGTGGATTGTGTGAGAGTGTGGCATTAATTTGCTGCTTTAAATATGTGTGGGATAAAAGAAGAGGTTGAAGTTAAAGTATGGACTTCAACTGTATTAATTAAACTTGTGTGGCCTGGTATATGTGTAGGGGAATGATTCAACTGT
>KN893753.1:8602-27541 GCA_000934455.1 Apostichopus parvimensis | reverse complement strand
GGTGAGCTGTCAATGTGTTAGTCTGGAGCACCCTACCAGCCTATCCTGCACATTGCTCAATCTAGGTGTGGTGAGCTGTCAATGTGTTAGTCTGGGACACCCTACCAGCCTATCCTGCACATTGGTCAATCTAGGTATAGTTTTGGTTCTCTCTGGTAGTTCAACCAATCTATCTCTATGGACCTATTAGAAAATTAATTGAGGACCTCTAGCCTGTAAAAAAAGTAACCCATAGGTAGTCCAACTTGTTATCAAGAGCATGAAATAATTACTGACAGATCTTTTATCCAGATATTATCTTTTGTCACGTACTCATGAAATCTATGAATGTAAACAGTCAATGTTTGTTTTGATTCTGCTGCATGGAGTTGAAAGGATCTTTTTCTTTCACATTACAGCAAATTTAAGTTCTGATGCTGTTTTGACAATGCCCACTAGGTGTTCAGGACTTCTCACCACAAGACAAAATTTGTTTCAAAGAAACTTAATTTCACTCAATACTGAAATATCATGGCGGACAGATTTGTCATCCATATCCAGTAGTTTCTGTGGAGCTAAAGTCTGTAATGTGAAAAGGTCATTTTTTTTTGTTATGTTTGACCTGCCCTCTTGCACAATGGGAAAGGTTGCGACCGAGATAACGCTGGAACATTACGATAGTTTGAAGGTTTTAAGACAAATGTCGGGAGTTTCAGGAGGGGCAGCAATAGGAACACATGCTGCACCGCTAGGACTCTCATATTCTTGTGCCTCCACTGCTATCACTTCTGCAGGACAAAATTTCTGAGAAGCGTCAAACTTGGGAGGTTTGTGAATGGAAATATGATCATCTATTATTGTACATAGGCTCATCAAACAGTTAAACAAATAAATTGCAAATTTAAGTTCTGATGCTGTTTTGACGATGCCCACTAGGTGTTCAGGACTTCTCTCCACAAGACAAAATTTGTTTCAAAGAAACTCAATTTCAGTCAATTCTGAAATATCATGGCTGACAGGTTTGTTGATTCATGCTCGAACACAGCGAGAGTTGAATCAGCAAAATATTTCATATTATAAACTATTACTTGATTATTTGAAAAATGAAATCCAATACTTGATAACTACAAACAGTGAATACAATAATAACAAACATAAATGGCTAGTCAACTCAATATCATTAAATTCCAGGACATATATTCAGCGATGTAACTTACTCATCTGTCGTTCCTTTCTGAGAAGTTTGATGAAATCGAATCGGTTGGTTCCTAGAAGCATCACAAGTTGATTCTCAACCTGTCCATCATCAGCAGCATCCTGAAGGTGTAGAGAGACCACCGGACATGCATGAGAGAGGTTAGAGGAGGAGGAGGAGGAGGAGGAGGAGGAGGAGGAATTGAAATATCGGGTTGCTATAAAAAGAGAAATTGCCCGGAAAGGAACGCGCATGTAAGTTTCAACTTTTAGTAAACACTTGACCTGTTTTCCATATTCGTAATCGCATAACATAAAATCGGCTGCCATTCTTCTCTCTAACCGGTGGCCTTTCTTCTGACCACAGATGGTAGGTTCGATTAATCTAACAGGATATTTAGTAATCCAAGACGAGAACACCACCATTCCTGAATAGATTTGTTGTTAATAATTCACAAGGTCTCTTGAATAGCATATACAAATAAGAACCACATGGGAAAAAAAAATATCATGAAAGACAATATGGGGGAAAAAATGGTAGCACATGATCATTAGAAAGCTGAGTACAAAAGACAGGAGATAAGAAAGAAATTTAAATCAGTACTTCCAACAAAATACACACACAACTGAACAGACTACTGCACACAAAAGCTTCTCAGCCAACACTGCTTTCTTAATGAAGGAACAGTGGTTAACCTACCTTTAGTATGTCAAGAACTTCTCCGGCTTTAGCTTGGGAGACGTTGGGGTCGTCGTAGAAAGTGCCCAGCTGCCTCTGAAGCCAGTAGGCATCGATATCTCTGGGATGAAGATCCTTCTGGGATCCGAGCAAAGCCTCACCACCTGCCAGCTACAGAAGAAGAAAAGAAGGCAGACCAAAAAAGGTCTGTGAGACTTTGAAGACGGCAAAGTCCTCACTGACACTAACCGAGTTTTCCTTTTCAAATGAATGAGAGCTCTAACAGCAAACTGTTATCACATTCTCAAAGTTTGCCATTCATTTGCTCTCCCTCCCAACTCAACAGTCCATAAGTAAATAGGTTTCATGAGGAGATGGGGGAAAGGTTGCCCACAAGAAGGATCAGGGGTTAAATGATCAATCGGATCAAGAGAGTCGTGTAAAGGTTTGTTATTGTTAAGTGTTTTACGGGATAAAATGTCATCTCCCGTCCGCCAGTTCCCGTACCGGTATCTACTGGTCTTGTGAGATTACTTACACTTGTAGTTAGGGCATTGTCTCGCGCTGGCTCTTCTCCTTCCTCCTCGCTCTCCGACTCCTCGTCCTTAACTTCTCCGTAATCTTCGGGATCATCCTGGAGAGATAATGGGACAAAGGATAACATTTTCAGTACGTCTAGAGAGAGACTTGGGGGAGATCACTAAAATCAATCACCATGGACAGCAGTTGGTTTCTTTCACCACCATTCAGATTCCTTAAAGACTACAACATGTCAACACACATATACCATTCTACCCAGCTTCAAGCAAGAAAATTACAACTTTCAATATAGGCCTACATCTCAAAGTCGAAGCCCAAAAAATATGGTACAGAGTACAACACCAAACTCTGAAAACGATTTCAAAAGACATAACCGTAGGAACACCAAAAGAATGGCTTAATCTCAGTAGTCGTTATACTGAAATGAAGAGTATTGACAATGCACTTCTCCACTAACAACAAGACATCTAGAAATGTTTTCGGTTGTGAAAATCTCACCTCGGCATCTGACTCTTCAAACTGGACATTAACACCAATTGTTTCATCTATTTCATCCTCTGAAAAAAAAAGAGAAATTACGTTGACCTTGACTATGACGTTCTTATCCCATGCCCGTAGATCACTGGAACTTCGTTAAACCAGGTTTTCATATACCTTGCAAAATATCCTATTTTGTGCAATTTACTTCAGCCTTTACCTTACCAAAGCAACCTTGGTAGTTGATAATAGGAAGTCATATATAGCTTAATGCTTCAAATATTAGAATTTGGTATAACTTCAGAGAAAACCACATTCCGTATTTTCATCAATGTATCTCTAACGAACGAACATACTGGTGTCACTAACCAACATACTAACAACGTACTTATGAACATACTAACGTACGAACATACTAACGAACATACTGGTGACACTAACGAACATACTGGTGAAGGAAGCTTCATCAGGCTCATCCAGTGAAGAGAGGTTGACCTACCTATCGGGTTTTTATCTTTGTCTCCGCCATAGTCTGTAATTTTTTTGCCGAGATTCACAAGCAAAGCAAATCTTTCTTCTGCTAACTTGCCAAGGAGAAGTTCTAGTTCCTTCTCCTTTTCTTTGCTGCGCGAGTTATCATTTTTCAGAGTGGCCAGCACTTCATCTGCAGCACCACAGAGAATGTCTCTCGGCTGGAACGGAAACAGAAACTGAGTAACAGCCTAATGAGCATTACTTTACATCCAACTGAGGTACACTGTTCTAGTGACAACAGCAGTTTCTTAATATTTATTTGGTATTTTAAAGTTTATTTCATCTTACTTTTTCTCTTTATTAAACATATCCATAACCCAAATGAGAAGTTCTCTGTCAGAAAGAACATTAAATAAGAAATGTTCAATTTTGGCAGACACATAATTAGGAAGTACATTTCAATGTGACTACAGAGTGGAAATTCATTATCCTGCTCGAGTTAAGATCTTGCCATGATCTACAAATAGTTACAGAGATTACATAGTTGAATATTAAAAATAAACTGTACAGCTAGTCTGTTCTTCACTTATTATTACTTATGCACTTTTTGTATTTATATGTATTACTCTCCTCTCCATCAATTACAAATGATCCTGTCTTCAACATCAGTCTTTTTGTGAAATACCACTTCTTTAAATGATCAAATACTAAATTTACAAAGATTTAACAAGTGTGCAGGGAATAATTTATCTTTGCATCGTAAAATGGTCAAATTGCTATACAAGTCCACTAATTTATTCGCTGGTATGGTATAGTTCAGAGGATATCTTGTAACAGATACATATATACCTGTTAAAACAGGCATTAAAGCATTCTTCATGGTGATCCCAGTATCTATTAATTTCCTATCATCCTCACCTGGTCACCTAATGCTGCCTGGATGAAACTGAGTAGAGCTTCATAAGTTGTCCTTGTCTCAGGTGTCTTGGGCCTGTAGTAAATACCAACCATGTCATCAATACCCTCAGATAGTAAGGTTTGACCCTTGAACTTATTCATGTCATACTTGGCATCGTCACGCTTCTGCCGCCTGTTGGAGAAAGGATCAAATTATGATCAAGGATGAACTTCTCCTTCTATTTGATGGCACCTAATGACAAGCTGGTCCTATTGGTGACAGAGCAACAATGGACGATTGTGAGTCAGCGCTAACTACTATCGGCTGAATGGGCTCTTGAAGTCAGAACCCACATCCTTGTGGTATTTTGTATGGCGATGATATATGAATCGAAGTGATTATTCACAGGGCAGCCCGGCGAATAACATACACAGACACCTTATTCGCAGGGCTGTGACGATTTTGAAAATAGGTTTATTATTGGCTTTCAATGACATCATTTTTGATTTGACTTCATTCATTTGACCTCAAACCCGAAGTTCTTTCATTTCTTTCAGTTTCAGAATCAGATTTACCGTCTTTGCCGGTTTTTTTTATGGAGAAATGTTCCTGCTACATTTTAAATGTCATGAATTATTAGAAAAATATTGTTTTTGAACCGACTGACATAAGAAGAACTTAATTGCATTTGCACATTAAATTTACGATTCAGCCCTAGGGGCCTAGGCCCTAAGTCTGTAATGTTAACGTAGGTAGCCTAGCCTAAAGTACATGTCGCAAGCGTAATTACTGTTGGGCTAGGCTAAATGGACTAACCAATGGTTTGCCACTGCCTAGGCATGGTAACGTTAGGTGTAGGCAGTGATTAAGAATATGAAAGGATGGAACAGTTGGCCCCAAGAAACTGGCTCATTAGGAAATTTCTCGGGTCCCCATACTGATGTCAAATTCAAAATGTGTATGAGGCAAAGGCCAGTTTCAGGGACATCAAATATCATATGTTAAGGGTCCCAGATTTATGAGATGCAATAAAGGGCTTCTGAAAAGTAAATTTTGGGGTCCTCAATTATGCCAATCTTTATGGCCCCATAACGCCAAAGATAGGTTCTATACTTAAGCCATATTAAAGGGGCTTGAAAGGCCGGTTTTGCTATTGATAACAGTCAGTTTAGGGGCCTTGAAAAAGCCAACCTTTTGGGCCCAAATAGTCTTAGCCATAAGCTAATTTTTGGAACCCCAGCAGTTCAATTTTAAAAGCTTATTTTAAGGGAGCTTACCTTGGGATTCCCCAAAAGCCAACATTGCCTCAAAGCCAATATGGTCAAGGGTGTGACACTCCTCCCCCCCCCCACCCCTTTACATGCAAATGAGTATGTCACTCTGCAAAAACAAAGGTGAAAATGAGGGATGACATTTTTTATGTTGGCGGTACTAATGCTATCTAGACTGGTTCAATCTTAAGGCCCTAGGCTCCCAAAACCAATCCTAGCAGCATTAAGATAGGACTCCCAAAAGCCAATTAATTCCCCAAAATATAGGGGCTCCCAATTAAGACTCTCCAAAAGCCAGCTGGTGCCCAAAAAGCAAACCCGAATAGCCCCAAAAGTTACTGAGCCCGTTAACCAAGTCTAAGGCTGCCCTGTGAATAAGGTGTATGTGTCTGGCTATTCGCAGGGCTGCCCTGCGAATAAGCCCCACCTATATGAATTCTTCAAACTTGAGGATATTTTGTTAAAGCATCTCACAACAACGGAGAGAATGATGTCATCAAGGCACAGGCAGCTGAAATGTTGCTGTTTCTCTTTAAAATATTTAACTCTCTTATGCACTGAGAAAACTTTATTTTTTCAACAACAACAAAGTGCATATTGATGAAATTTTAAGTAGGGCTACAGAGAACTTGGAGAAAGTCACTAACTATGCTTAATTGATTCTTTCCCAATAGGAGAACATCATATTTCAATTGCATGCAAGATTTCAAGTTTTGGGACCATTGGCTAAGTGACCAGCAAGAGTATAATCCTGCACTAGCTAATGTCGACAAACATAACAAGTAATCAATGAATAAAACCAGTTGCTTCAATCATTGGCTTTAAAGTATGTCTTTAGGAAAACCTCTTTCTTGAATTTTCTTAAAAATGATGCGAGTTTATGATATATAGCATTAATTTTTTTAAATAGAAATGATTTAGGCCTATATCCAATCCGCAGAGTCAGCTTAGGCCTACTTCATTTTCCGTTCTTCTTGCATGGGTGGTTTATTCCTTTTTGCCTTGTCTCCCATCCTGCTGCCAGTAGTCCGCCCTGACAAGCTCATCACCTCTCCGGTGGCTTCATCTCGTCCTCGTCTCTCGATGAGAGATCGATCAGCTTGTAGGACCAAATTTGAGTTCTACAAGGGAGAGATCATAGTTGAAAACGTGTAAAAATTGTGATTGCGAGTAACGCTTAGCATTCGGCTGGAACATTAGTTTAAATTGGGTATTTTCAAGATTAATCTGCTTTATCAATGTTTTACATTTAGCCTAATGGTAGCAGGTACATTTTACAATTTGATTGAAGACAGCACCACTGGCTCAAGTATTTCTGTAGTCTAGTGTAGCATGTAGATTTTGCATTTTGTAGTGTATGAACTATGATGGATCCACTTTATTATGCTTTTTTCCTTTGACTTTGTATCTACGCCATGAAAATATGTGGTAACATTGATTATTTGATGAGTATACAAAATGTTTTCGCTGTCAAGAAAACATGCTCATTTGTTCCATTTCGAAAGATGAACCGGTGCATGTGAAAACGTTGTGATAACGTTTAAGCCTAGGCGTAAGTGTACTACAGCCTAGGCCCTAGCCTAACATAGCGGGCACAAGCTTGCCTATCGTACAAAGCACTGACAATATGCGTGCAGACAGCCCTCCGCGTTGGAGAAATAAAAAGAAATTTACTTACCGCCTTGTACTCATACTGCAAGGATCTGGCTGTAGCTCCAGCCATAGCTAACTTCTAGCTAGGCTTTGAGAAGCCTCTTACCGGTCGTGGAATAAACGAAGCAAGCTCTTACAACGCCGATATTTATTTTCAAACGAAAATAAAGTTAGTGACTAGGCCAGCACATGTATGCCTTTACATAAGCCAATGTAGTGAGGCCACTGCGAATTGAAAGCCGACTCTTGTTTGGCGTGTGCCTGCAGCAAACTGCAGTATGCATTTGTCAGGCTAAAAGTTTAGTAATACAAAGATATTCCACCTTCGGAAGGTGAATTATCTTTGCTTTTATTTACAGAGCTTGCCTTTCGTATTGCAAAACGATAGCCCAGTAGCTTAAACCTTAAACAAAACGAAGAAAAATTACTCTGAAACTTAAAATGTATTTAGAATCTCAGAGGTCATAGGTATAGTGGAAGAGGAGCTGCTTTGAAATTTCTTTACTGTATGAGAAAGTGATCACAGTGCATGTCTTGGTGCTGGTGTAAAGTTTCGGAAGCTAGCTGCAGGACCTACATATATATTTATAGTCACTCTTGGGGCAATGGTTTTCAAGCACAACATTTATTTGGAATGTATATCCTTAGTTCTTCTTCTTCTTCTATTTTAGCAAATTATTGGGGAGTACTACTAAAGCACATGTATCTAATTATTAAAAAAAAACTCGCTATTACCAGCGATCCTGACTATAGCGGGGTCGGTCCCTCAACCTCTTTTAGGGCGAAAACAAAATTGGAGTTCATCTCATTCTGATGATAAGTTTTGTCCCCAGTTAATTTCTTTTTGCAAGAACCAACAACTCATATTATTTTATCGTGAGCATGTTCAGAAAAGCATCCGAGACCCGTATTTGAAGACGTTGATAAACTATAGGCCTAAGTAATGGTAGGTTTACCGTCTTATGGAAGCAAACGTTCAATAACGGAAGGAAACGATTACTGAGATTTGAACGCCGTCGATGGGGACCGCGATTTGACTTTCGTCCAGTGAAGCACATACTAAGTTCAGGCAATGCTGCAGTGCCATACCAAGAAATAAAATAAGTTCTTATGATTGAGGTTTAGGGTCTAATATTTCAATCCAATAGCAGAATCTTCGGCGACAGCATCGTACAAGGATGTTGTTAACAACTCAATGCTAACAAATGCTAAATGCTAAGACAGAGAGCACTAGTTTTACAGACATTACGAATTCTCGATAACTGTGGAATATCTTGAACATCTGCAATTCGATGAAGAATTTCTTTTTCTTGTACTGAACGTCTATATAAACTTTGAACTTTGATCATTGATTTATTGGCTCAATTTGATTGCGATTAGATTGTTCGTAATTACCACTGAGACAATCGGAAACTATATGAACTATCAACAGTCTTGGCTCAATTGAGAATCTGCAACGAATAAGTCAGCGAATCGTTTCTCAGCCTAGTATAGGCTGGTGTTGATCTGGCCCCTGGGGCTTCTCTTTTGCGACTTTCGTTTACATCATGGTGTCCAGAGAAACATGTTTACTTCCGTGACCCCGCGAACACTTGTTGTAGTGAGAAATTTGTGCACAGGTACAAGATGTTACCGTCGCCATAATTTGGCGCTTCATGACATGCGGAACAGGACTTCGGGTATTGTCCGGCAATTCCTTATCTTCCATAGACTGAAACTGCCAAGGCTCCCAAACAAGCAACCATTTACTACAATGAATTTAGTCGAACAAGCTAAACAAGCAGCAGCCTATGCGGCCGTAGACAACCATGTGAAAGTAAGTGACGACTTCAAAATATCACTGCGTACGCATAATACACTTTGGAGTTTTTAGAGGTTAACACTCAATATCACCTTAGCCGCAGCCTAACGTTAGGCCTAACCTTGGACCGGACTTCGAACTTGGGCCTCATTACTCTAGTGCAAATGTCTTTAAGGTAGTAAATTACTTAAAGTTAGTGATAGTAATGGAACTTGGTCATTTCCAGACCAACATTTTCAGTTTGCAAGCCTAAAGTTATGTTATAATGTTAATCACAAATATAAAGGTCAGTCAGTACCTTGACTTATTACTAGTTTTGACCTCAAAAACTTTGCTAGATAATAATAACACATCTGTTCAACAATTAACATCCTGCTAAATTCTAACTAAGTGCACTTAAGGCCCACAGCTGTTTTTATGTTTTGACTCATTTTGATCGTAATTTTTGGAAATGGTATCAGAATTTTTCTGTTGTTATATATGTCAATTCTATTTCTTTTCATTTCAAGTTAGATTTTGACTTAAAGAAGCTACAAAAACTTGTCATAGTTATTCCATGATGCAACCAATGCATCCTTAGGTGTATCAATCCATAATGAGTTCTTGAGATCAGTGGCAGAGCTAGGGGTATTGGTCAGAGGGGGCGAGAATGGTCTGTAGGGGCGCTTTCGACACTATCTAAGCCGAGCGCCACCACAGGTTGGCGCGGAGAATACAGAATTTTTTTGAGTAGAGATACTCCCTAGATCGCCGGAAATGACCCTTTCCAGGCCTTGCTAATTTGCAGATAAACGAAGAATAAAGAGCCGTTAGAGCATTTTGTCAGAAAATTACACCAACAAAATGTGACAAATGTCAATAGGTAGATGAGAGCGCAATAAAAAAGTCAATAATCGCGAATAAGTGAAAAGTGGTAAAAAGTTGAAAAGGGCGCCAGCAGTCCATTTGAGTCTGTCAGGGGGGGGCATCTGCCCCCCTCTGACTATATGGACGCTCCGCCACTGCTTGAGATAGGCTGATGGAGTGCATCAAAACCTGTCTTATTAAATTTTAAGAAACATACCATTTTCCTCATATCCCTTTCTATATTTCTATTCTAATAGGATGGTTTTGCTGTTGGAGTTGGCAGTGGCTCAACTGTTGTATATGCTGTTGACCGATTGGGTAAGTTGCAGCCCGGAGTAACAAAATGTTATGCAACAAGGAAAAGAGTTTTACGGTTGCATAAGTTGCATATATAAGAGCATTTGTGCATTGTAACCGTATGTATTTTATCAGATAAAGAATTTGGAGCTTCCAAAACTGCTACCCAAAACTTGGAACACTGAATTGACACTTGTACTTGAAACACAGTAGTAAGCATTCAAGTCTTGCCGTGAAAATTATGACGGCCATCTTCATACATTTCCCTCCTTGCAAAATATACGGTACAGTACTTACCAGTTGTTAAATTTTTTTTCCTATTCCTCCATCAGCTGAATTGGTAAGAACCAAAAACTTTCAGCTTGAGTGTGTTCCAACGTCATTCCAAGCCCGGGAGCTGATCATCAGTAATGGTCTAAAACTGAGTGACTTGGGAAGGAGTCCAGTGGTATGTTAAATATGAAATATTTTTCTAATTAACGTTGCAGAAATACAAAGAAGATCATGTTCTACACCAAGTACTCAGTGTCTCAAACTGTTGTTGAAAAATGGATAAAACATTGTGTTCTATGGTGAAATGTATCTGTACATCTGGATGGTGGAAATTGCTCGGGTCCTTGTTGACAAACTAATTCATAAGGCAAAACTCTTGTTTGGTTAAAAACGAATGTTGTAAATGGTTTGATGTTAACGTTGTGAATCATATCAAACTTTAGGAACAGGGTGTTATTTGCACTACGATAATACCATCCTTCCTCTTGTCATTCAGTAGAGGATTGATATATTTGCATGTTTTGCATAAAGGTGCTCCTGAAGGTCAGCTCAGTCCATCAGAGGGGTCAAAGGTCATCAATGTTAACCCCCCCCCTCTTCAAAAAAAAGAAGAAAGAAATTGCTAAAAAGTAAACTAATGGTTAGTCAGTTTCAAACTTGAACAAGCATTCTACTGTCACCCTCAAACTATGATCATCTATTTTTCTATGAAATTTACTTACCCTTTTGATGTCTCCAAATGATGTGGAGGGATAAGAATCTTCATGAAAGAAATTTTCAAGCCTTTTCTTAGCCATTTTCAGCAATATTCCACACATTTCAATTAATAATTGTATCTTTGAAATTTTTTATGACAGCTCGATGTTGCAATTGATGGCGCAGATGAAGTTGACAAGGATATGAATCTAATCAAAGGTGGTGGGTAAGTGACTAGATAAAATTTATTATTTAAATCGTCACTAGGGCAGGGGAGGATGGGGGGTGGAAAAAAATTATTGTTTTAACAAAAGTAAAGGTGCATGATTCGTTAATGTGCTCAAGTTTGTTTATCTGGTGACAAAACTATTCCGCAAAGAGGTTTGAAAGATTTGCATAATTTTTTGTTCTGTTTATGCCTGTAATGAAACTCAAGTATGTCTTTGCATTCCCAAACATTTGTGGGGGGTGGGGGAGGTGAGGGTTGGGGTGCCTGAGGACTGGGAGGCAGGGGTGATGTAATTTCTAGTTGGACAACAAACTGTCCATGTTATAGCCACTATAAGCCTGTGTTCATTGCACATGAAGAAAACCTACCAGCCTTAATTAAGGGAGATCTAGTTTGTCAACTAAGGACATTCTTAAATATCAGCACTGGAAGGTTTCCTATCTATATGGTTTCTTAATTTTGTTCCATTTTCCTTTCTTTTTTTTCTATCAGTGGCTGTCTTACACAAGAGAAGATTGTAGCAGCCAATGCGAAGTCTTTTATCGTTATTGCGGATTACAGGTAAGGCTGCAAATGACATATTTTCTTGACAGAATACCGTCATGGGCAACCTGAAAAAAAAAATGTCTTTGAGCAATAAGTTCCTTGAAAGTTTGAGATGAACGTAGTATTTCACTTTTAGCCATCCAAAAAGTTGTATTATTTCTTGTAGGTGAGACCAATAACCTGATAGCAACATACAGTCCCAACATGTTTTTTATCCCACATCATTTAGCTAATTATCCCCAAAGAAAAAACAAAAGCTATATGGTTCCAACTTTTGCGACAGACACTGTTTATGACTGTAACATCAGTTTCTGTGATACAGATGGTAGTTTCTTCCCATTCAGAACCAGGAGTGACTTTGTTACTGCCATTTTCATTCAGTTTTGTTCATTTGAAATTAAAAAAGCAAAAGCTGGAGAAAATCTCTGTAGATGTTTTTGATTCCATAAATGCATATATAATATTAACAATGATATTAATAATGTTAGTGATGATGGCTGATTCAATTAATTAGTGACAATAGAGGTAAATATTGGATTTGATATCTCCTTCTTTTGTTTTGATCTGTCAATAGGAAACGATCTGCTCAGCTGGGTACTCAGTGGACCAAAGGTGTCCCGATTGAAGTGATCCCAATGGCCTATAAACCTGTGCAGAAGAAAATACAGGAGAAGTTTGGTGGAAAGGCAGTCCTCAGAATGGCCAAAGCCAAAGCGGTATGCTTGTGATAATTCTGTTACGGATTATGAAGGCTTAGCATTATCAAATATAATACTGAACATAAAACTGTAGGGGTTTAGAATAAAACAGTAGTAGCCTGCAGTCAAATTTCATTGTGTCCATTGAGTTGGGGAGGGGAAATGAGGGGTGGGGTTGAAGAGTGTAAACTTCAAGGAAGCTACCATACTTTGCAGTCTGTACTGACATCTCTGGAAATCATAGAAATGTTGCTGCATTGTTCAGTCCAGCAAAATGCTAGTGCACTCCAGCATGTAAATGCGGCCATTACATTTTCAAGCTTCTGTTTGAGTCTTAAATAAATCAAATTCTATCGACAGTGTGCCTCGTACATCACAGTTCTGATTTCTCGTGGGTTGTTTTTGTGGATGGACCAGGTCATTTCTGACTGTTGAATGTTATGTAGGTTCAAAATATCTCAGTGACATTAGAATACAAAAAGAATCAGATGCCATGTTTGCAAGGTCTCTGGTATTGCCAGTTTCTTGCAATGAACATCATGGTTTATAATAAGTCTTGATAGATAGACAGACGGACATACAGATAGGCAAGAGAAATCATTTTACATTTGCTATTTTTTTCATCATAGAAAAAAGGATTTTATTTCTTACAATTTTTCTTATTGCTGTTCTTTTCCTCATAACCCCTTAACCCTTAACATAACAGTTTTACAAAACTAGTGAAAGATGGGAGTGGAAGAGAGAGAACAAAAATGTTCCCATTTGTGCTGTTTATTCCTTTCAATATTGAAGAAGACAGAGGTTTTGTCGTATTGTTATTTCTTTCTCAGTGACAACCCCCTCACTCGAAACAGTCGGTATTTAGGAGTGGAAGAAAATACATTTTTCAAACATGTTACTTTGTGTCACTAGAGATGGAGAAATGATATTATTTCTTAGTAATTTTTTTTGTCTTTCTCTTCCTACTCATACAGGGGCCTGTCGTCACTGACAATAGTAATTTAATACTAGACTGGCAGTTTACGGAGGTTCCTTCCAGCTGGCAAAGTGTAAACCAAGAAATCATGATGATACCTGGTAGGTAGCACCTTCAATTATTCAATTCTACAGTCCCAGTCTTAAACTGGTCAAGGTTTCATTGCAAGTATGGGTTAGAAGTAAAAGTCTAAAATATTTAGATGCAACATTTTCTGATTTACTGTTTGCCATATGGTACGCACTAATATGGGAAAAGTGTCAGGTGTTAAATTATTTTAAGAATTGAATGGAATCATTAAATTCTTGCTAAATTTAATATTCATTTGACACAAGCCTGGAACCTAGAGTTAAGTAGAATAGGGTTTATCTTTCTGGCAATTTTAGCAAACCTTACAAGCATAACTCAATATAATAATCTAAGGATCAAACGTAGATCAAAGATATCTCTTGAGATATCTTTGTTCATTGCTTCCTTGATAGGTTCTTTTCTTGTTTACCAAACATTGCTTGAGTCAGTGATCGTGACAATTGCTGATGTAAATATGAGCATTCACATAAACGTCCATCTGAGAATTCACATAAGCATCGATAGGAATAGTCACATAGTAATTGTTATGAATATTCACATAATCATTGTTATGAATATTCAAATATACATCGATATGAATATTCACATAGCCATTCATATCGGTATTCTCATGAGCGATCTTTGAGCATTCACACAGCTTTCACATGATCACTCACTTGATCATTCTAATTGATGTGAAACCTTGCAAAGAGGGGCAGTTTTTGTTTTCCAGAATCAAAATAACATTTTGGTCTTGAAATATTAAAGCAATTTCACCAGTCAACGGGTTTAAAAATTTATTTTGTTTACATTTGCCTGTGCTTTTGTTGATTTGACAGGTGTTGTCGATACTGGACTTTTCATCAATATGGCTGAGAAGGCGTACTTTGGAATGGAAAATGGACAAGTGGAGACACAGGAGTGAACAACCGTGCCGAGGTAAAATACGGAAAAGTTCTTCAGCTCTTACGGCGAAGAAAGATTAACGTCCATGGATATTTTCTTGCGAAATCAACTTTCAGTACTAAACCTTGTATTTGTTTCATTATTTCACCTAGGTGCCTTTTATGTTAACATTGTTTGAATAGCTCCTTTAAGTGAGTTGCTAAACTTTTCTTAAAGCATGTTGTTATGTTTCCTTTATCAAACAAACTCATTCATTTTGTACATAAGGCTCTGTTAAGTTTAATGTTGATGGTATCTAACAGGTTCTTTTAGCAAAACAAAGCTATAAGAATGTTTGAAATTTAGGGAAAGCAATTTGAGGCATAGATCTGGAATGTGAATCTGCTTGTTTGAAGTCATGCAACACCAGGTTAAATCATTGTTGCGAAAGTGACTTTAATTTATCAAAGAATTTCTGGTGATGGAAAGTTGCTTTAAAAGTTGAGCAAAACTCTTTTTGCAAGAAAGGAATGCACTTGCTCAAACGTTCTTTTTTTTTCTGGTTTTGGGGGTTTTAGGATTTGTATCAGAGGTTTGCTGAGTACAGGGGTGCTTGATACACTGGCAGTGTTAACAATATTGCAATGGAAACACATCAGCCTAAAGTACGTCATTAATTTGATGCATTAATGTCACAACAGCTATGTTTGATTAATAAAAAATGTTGGTTTCTTTTCAAACTAGAAGTAGTTTCACCTAGATCCACAACACCTTAACCAATGTATGTTTAGTCTCAATTTGCATATAACAGTATGGGCTGATGGTGTGGGGTATTATAATGTAGGCAAATTATCAGTTGGTTGCACCATTTTTGGGCAAGAAGAAAACACTCATTGATTGATTCAAATAATGAACTAGTTATCTGAGTAGGGAATAAGCAGATATATAGCACACTATGGGTTGTATAATTTTAGAAATGAAATTATAAAAATAGAACATACCTTACTGTTGATGTGTTGAATATTTTTTATTTTATTTATCATATTTTCTTTTCTAGCTCAAAGAGCTTCATTCATGTTGTCATATGCATTTGTTCATTGTTGTTTGCTTGAGTTATATTTTGAGGCTAGCTGACTTGTTGCATGTGTTGTTGTTAACTTGCAAGTTTTCTAATGTTTTTTTATTTTGTTTGTTTTTTTGTTTGAGGTTGCGGTGATGTAATAGTTGTATTGGTCAAGGATTTGGTCTCATGATACTTATTTATTTTTTGAATGAGCCTTTGATTTCTTGAGTTAAATGTAACTGTTTCAAGCAGCCCTGGTTCTTACGCCATACGATCCGTCACGGAATGGCCGCCACGAGACAGCCAATTTAAAGGAATAAGACATATTGACCACCTCAAGCCAGAAACTGATCTATATCAATATTATTCAAAAAGAAGAAAAAGGAAGAAATCAACAAAGCTTAACAAAAACTTGATAAAATTGAGCATTTAGAAAAATGAAACTTATTGGTCTTACTCCATGTCTGATTGTCTCCTTCCATCTGTGAGGTAAACAAATTCTGAAATTGATTAATTTAATTCGGAAGAGTTCATTGTGCAATATTCTGTAGCGTAACATTTTGCTTTAGAGGTCAGAGGTCGTCTGGGTCAAAGAACTTCAATCCATGATGAAAAGGTTTTGATAATTATTGCAACTTGATTGAAATGAAATTAACCTGCAGTTTTCTTTCAAGCTTTCTGGCTATGACACACTCTTCCTAATTTCACAGTTTATTGTACTTTTCTATCTTTTATGATATTTTGATATTCATTTATCAATACCAGGCAGTTCTCTGTTCATTATTTTTAGGTATTGTGCTAGGGATTTATAAGCTTTTGATCAGTGCAGCACCAAGGGTATTGAAAATTAATGTGTTTTCTAAACTCGCACTGGACAATTTTTGTACAATTGATCCTTGCCCCAGTATCTAGGTTATCCGTCACGGACCAGTTGTCCGAAGAGTTACCTACGGATGGAAAGGACAAAATTGATATTTTGAATTTATAATTTTCCTGTACGATACAGCTCATACATGAGCACAATACTCATGTATTGTAATGATAAATGTAATGATAAAATTTGCATATTAAGGAGTGTTAGCTCAGTGGTTAACGCCGTTGACTTTCAATCATAAGGTCCGGAGTTCCAGTCACTCCAAGATTAATGTATGTCGTCCAGTTACAGAGTTGTTGACAATTCATAATCATGGACGTTAAATATGATCTTAGAGACTGACTTCAGTCAGCTTGTGGCTTTGATAAGCCAATGAGGCTTCTTCCTGAGTGCCTGCTTGCAGGAGGATCTAAAATACATACAAATACATACATACTCCAAACCTTTATGGCAAAGATAAGGCTGACTAGCTGGATTTCAAAAATGAAAGTTCTGAGGATTACTTCAGCTGTAAAAGAAATAAAAGTACTTGCTGCCCTCTTTTACAATAAACTGGATCTTCTTGTTTTGTCATTTTGAGTTACATGTTATTTGCCAATAGACTGCTCTGTGTGATGAATGTAACTGCTGCCACCAAAACAGGTTAAAATGACTTTGGTGGTGTTTCATAGATATGGGTATTATTCGGTATGTCCTATTCAGGAGAACAAATGTCAATGTAATTTATATAAAGACTTTCTCTGACTGTTAAAATTGAATTGTCAATTAATTATCCACTAGTCTCATATGGGAGAAAATGTTCTACAGTATAAAAAAAAAAAATTGGAGAGGCTATTCTTGTATAATCTGACAATCTCTGTCAAAATTTGCCGGAAATTGTCACCCCAAAACCAAACCAACTGTTTTTCGGTTCATCTTCATCCCGGCCGTCATAGAGAATGAGGTCAGTTTGAGGAAAGGTGCTGAGATATTGATGTTTGTGTTGAGGTTTCGTCCTCGGTTATACCCACTGTTTGGCTAAAGGGAATGTTTACATTCATCACAGGGCAACGGAACCATCTTTTCAATTAGACAATGCGGTTATGCAAAGTTGAAGATCAGGTCCCTGTTTGGAGCAGGTCATGCTTAAATTCACCTTGCGCAACGGTCATGCCGTCAACCATAAGTGTGTTGCGTCGGCCTAAATCTCTCCCTAGCGGTCACTTCCTCTTCTGGATTATGCTAATGGCCTGCAGTGTGACTGGCGTTTGGCACCTCCGATCATTTTATTATATAATCTCGACTTAACACCATCTCTTGCTGTGTCCCTACATGGGACAGCCTTCAATGAAAACAACACTTATTATGGCAAATCACAGCATAGTTGAGCCATTTGGTTGTAGTTGAGCAATGAACTTTAGCAGTTAAATGCTTGGACTCAAAAAAGAAGCTTGGATTGTTTCCGGGGGGTGGGGGTATCCGTTCTGTTCCTTTGTTTACTTCAACAGTAAATAAAAACAGATTTAACTTTACATATCTACATTTCTAGGGAAGCTCACCTGAATAATTTAAGTATAAAAATATAAAATGGGGAAAGTTTGAAGACATTAATTTTGCAAAGTTTGAATTACATTTTTGCCTTGTTTTGTCCAAGCACCATGTATTCCTTAAGATTGATTCTGATTGACAGTAAGTAATTCACATGTCACAGATAATGATGGGGAGTAAAATTAACAGAAGTAATGAAGTCCATAACTAAAGCTCTGAATTATTAAGAGTCACTCCATTTTATGGTAGAGTCAATTGAAGTTCTTACCAGTAATTTCTATGACCCAAGTTGACTCAGTGATTGGGAAAAAAGGTGTCATTACTTTTACTCAATTATCTCCATATTTGCAAACAGAAACTTGCCAGGTTTCTTGCTGTATGTTTGTAATAATATGTGTTAATAAATCATGAGGCTTTGAGAGTCTTCAGAAATTTGCCTTTATAAAAGGGATCTTCATTAATTAATTTGCTTTTGGTGTTTATTTGTCAACAAGCGGTGATTTCTAGCAAATAATAATAAAAAAAAGTAAATTTTAATGAAGAATGTGTTTGTGCTTTCTTTTTCCTGTTTCTTTTAGCTTTGGTTATTAGAATTTTCTGTCCTGTAAGTTTTGAAAGCTTCCATGTAGTAAACCAATAATAAAATAACAGAATACATACAATGGTGAATTTAAATTTGGCTGATAAATGCATAACATCATCTAACTACTATGCAGGTACGTAGCCATGGGCCTACGCATGCCCCCCTCTCCCCCTCCCCATTTTTTATATTAATTTCTAGCTCAATAAAACAGGGTAAGATTGTATCCAAACAGAACAATGGAATATAAATGTAGGAGAAAAGATGGAAACATTGCATCATTTGGCATCTAAGCCCCAGAGATAAGCAAAGGTTTCTCAAAGGAGGCACCCCCTCCCCTTAGACCCAGGATGGTGATCCTCATGCATTGATGTGCCCCCCCCCCCTCTCAGATTGGTTACTCTGGCTATAGAC
>KN893748.1:2622-17759 GCA_000934455.1 Apostichopus parvimensis | reverse complement strand
CATACAAAAAATATAATAAAATACATTTAAAAAAGGAAGGAGAATGAGATGTTTGATGGTTAGTAATATACGAGTCTACTTGGCGGTATCTCGTTCTGCTAATTCCGGACACACACAAGCACACACACACACACGAATGAGAGGATGCTGAAGGCACTTTTGTAGGTGAGCAGGCTATATATAAATATATGTATATATAGTTCCGGTATATTTGAGATACATGATGATAACAGTAGATACAAATTCGTATGGAGATTCCCTTAAGCAGGAGAAATTTACAAGGTCTTCCACTTACAGCCCCAGTCTACTGTAACCGTATGATCATGACGTTGCTACGTGAGTATTACGGTCATAGGCGTAGGAGCCCAATTTGATTTGGGGTGGGGGGGGGGGGGGGCTGTAACGACTTGCCCGAAAAATATAACCAAAATTTTTCGAGCGCTCCGCGCGCGTCTAACATGTTAATGTGCATATCTTATAGGCATGCGTCGGTTATTACATCGCATGCCAATAACATACAATCATTTGCCGTGTTATTACCCTTCCATATTGGTTATAAATATTGGGAAAGTCGTTACAATAATAATGATCATAATAATATCAGTTTAACCATTGAAAAACACATAGCAAATTATTTTTCTTTCAGTTGCTGCCCGAAAAATTCTCAGCATATTGCCCGAATTTTCCCAAAAATTTTTGGTTGGGGAGCTGCATCCCCCCAGCCCCCAGCCCCCCACCTCCTACGCCTATGATTACGGTTCCCTTGGAAAGAACAGATACTACACACAGTAGCGTAACTCCTATGGGCTCGGACCGTGCTGAGCCGGGGGCCCCGACCAAAAGGTGGCCCCTTGCTATACAGATGCACATAAAAATGGTACCTCTTTGGATAGGGAGGGCCCGTTTTTACTGGGAAAGAAAAACTCATGCAAGACTGAACAAGACAATATACATATTTTCACGTGATACGGAGGAATACGGACATCATGATCATGGGCTCATCTGGTATTAAAGCATGTATCGAGCTAGTGTGTTATTTATTATTATGATGTAAACCAATCATATCATTTAAAACCCAATTCCAGCCAATGTTGTACTGAGTACAACATCGGGTCATATGATTTCACAGACTTGAAACTGCGCTCATTTGAAAGAAAAAAGACAGGGCTTACATATAAATATAATAATAAAAGGTAAGAATAAAGATGCCTTCGGTGTATCTGGTAAGTAATAAAGCACAACCAACAGTTATCTAGTTAGGTTCATTGCATACGGACCCACGATGCATTATTGAAATTATTGAAAGTCAAAATCCTAAGACATGAGAGCTCTAAATAACCGATGTGTTAATACAACTTAAACGCCCGGGAAGTGTCTTTTCCGACGATCTATGAGTATTTGTTGGCAAAACAAATCCTGGTACGCTCCGCACCAACTGATGGTGGCGCTCCGCTTGGACAGTATCAAGAGGTGTGTTACACCTACATGACCTCCTGATTCCACCCCCCCCCCCTTGTGAACATTTATGCGGACGCCCTTGCTTGGACCTTCTTTTAGGGGCCCCTTTGGGCCAGGGGCCGGGCCAAGGCCCAGCCCAGGCTAATCGTTACGCCACTGACTACACAAGATCTCAGCCAAAATATAAGGCCAAGAATTGTGTGTTGTCAGTTATTGAGGAGCTGCCCTGACGGTCTGCGTGCTAAACTAGGTACTTCATCCGCTTTTGCGTGATGAACCTCCTTCATTTAAACGCCGGGTAATTCGCCATAAAAAATAAAATTGTTACTGAGGTGGTTGTTACGTACATTGGCTGAAGTTCTTTTCGATGGTATATATATACATCGCTGTTAATCAAGAATTATACTGTTAGTGTGTATAGGGGTGAACCGAAAGGCTCATTCAACAGCAATGAATGACAATTGTTTATAAAGTGTTTGTTTTACAAGTCATATCTGTATTTCTGTTTACCTAATATCTTTAATGAACCATATTACATGGCGTGACGTCACGTCTCGTCATATAGACAGAAATATGCCTCGTACGATCCATAACCCAATCTCTCTGCATACGGCCGACTGTGGTACGATCCGTCGCACCAGAAATCGCACGAGGTCGATCGTACTTAAGCCAACGTTATGATGAAGTGTTGGTCTCTGTATTTCTATACAGACTGGGAGCCAACTATAGAAGAAAAGGAAAAAAACATAAAAGAAACAATGGATTTTTTTGAGTTGATTCTGATAATATCCCGTCAGTATATTTGTACAGGTTAGATTCGCATATGAGGTGAGTTAGAACTTATGAAGACTATACATGCTATACAAAAACAACTGTGGAAAATCATGATAGGCCTAATTTGGTCGATGACGTCAGCGTTAGACTACAATTTTTTTTCAGATTGGGTAAGGGAAAGTGCATGGGGGATCCATATCATTGTCTTGGACGTTTATTATTCATTAATAACTACATTCATACAGGTTTTCACTAATCAGTGAATAGCGTGAAAGACTATCTGGATATAGCTGAAGCTAACAGTTCACTAAAAGTTAATGCCAAACCCCGCCCTCTAACTCCTCCCTCACAATGATTGTCCATCGATACCAAATGAATTTCCTATGATCACTGTGAAACAAAGATGGTAAATCAATAAGTATTAAAGATCATGTGTACCGGTATCGTATAAGTATAACAGACCAGGAACCACCTCCCTTCCCATCCATCATATCCCATCCCCTTTCCCACCCTTCCCCTTCCCCACCCCTCACTGAAGTTCATGTCGCCGCGATATCCTCACGGTCGAACTTGGGAACAATAATAAAAGTTCATTGGTCATAAGTATTCCTTCCATGAAAATATCGACACCAAAGCAAAGACACTGTCTTCACCATATACACCAATTAAGGACAGTCTCCCCCCCCCCCCCCCCCACCCCTCACCATACGTCATATACTTACAACCTACGAGGAAATGTTCCTCACTGTGACATTCAGTCATCTTAATTGTGTGTTCCTTAAAAATGTCTGAGAACAATTTCGAAAGTAAAGACCACAAGGAAAGTACTTATTGAAAACTTCTGGCAATTATAGCGTGCTATAATTTGGGGCCTATACTGACTGTATACCTTTCAAGCAGGGAGTTGCATAATCTGGAAACGTTTTTTATGTTGTTTTATACGGCCAGTACACCCATCAGTGAATCCGTGAAAGTCAAATGAAAGCCAAGTGTATTAGTATTGATACAACCCGACTCAGATCCGGTATGCCCATTATATATATATATTGAACAACTTTCTTGCATAAACGGGCTTAGTCACCGGCGGTTGCTCCCATTTTGATAGAACAATGAAAGTGTGAATGTTTACGGCTTATCGAGGTCGATGGTTTTTCTCATACATGGACCCCTGGTTCACCTTTCCTTGACTTCGACATAATCACAAGCAATACAACACAAATAAAATCCGAGTGGACTTTATCATTAACACACTGCATGCGAATAAATGACCTTCTGTTTCCAATAGCTCTCCTTCACATCTGACCTGCCAAGCTAGTATCACGCCACACGATCGTACCATCATTGCCCAATCAATTCTATGCTGTAAGGCCTGCTTGAGTCTATTACAAAAACATCCCTGTTTGCGTACATGACGCAATAGTCTGTTATAGAATAAATCATCCTTTGTGTACAATCGCTCAAGCTCGACCAGCTACGCAGACTATCCATTCATTCGCATCTTTTTAGTCTACAAATTACCTCGGTAAGGACATGACGTAATGTAACTGTGGCTGTTTGAAGTATAAAGAGATGCGCAGTATCAGGCGCACGTGAGCTGTACGGGTTCGAGATCAAAGGACACATTAGTTTGCGACTGTCTGGAAGTGAATATCCGTTTTCTTGAAATTCTTGTGGATCTTAGAATATCTATCGAATATTAGCTTTGGCTTTTATTGAAAGTTAACATTCCCGAAGGAAAGAATTGGCGGTTATCGATCGTTTATAGGACAATAAGAACACGGTAAGTCGTGCTTATGTTTTTGCACTGCAGCCCTTTTTCTCTCAGTAGGTTTTTGCATTGTATTTTGCCGTTGCAAAGTTCAAGAAATCATTATTCTATTAATTTAAGAAAAAAAAATCCTCTGCGGGAATATTAAGCCTGAGAGAACGAATCAATCAGTTATCAACTTCTGTTTATTTTGAATTTGCGTTGAGGCTATCCTAGCAGTTAATAAAAAAGAGAGTAAATTTGCGACCTAATCGCCGTACTATAAGGCCTGTCTGTACTGTCAATTAACATTCACGGCTTTTCATATGTAGTCTTCGTGCACGTACGTGCACACAATATATTCGTGTGTATATATACATAGACATGTTTCATACTTAGCTCGGCACATAGAACAATTTCCGCAATATCTGAACGAACCATCTCATTTTCAAAATTTATGTGCATAGTGTATTTAATAGTGAGTCTCTGCGAAGGGTTAAGGAGTGTGGATTGATTGGATTTGCATGAATAACAAACAGTTCACTTGACAGCGAGCAGTGAAGCATTTATGTAACATCAAGTTTGGACAAAGCTTATTATACAAGCTGCATCTAAGAGATGACATATACCGGTCATAATTGGTTTTTGCCATGGAGGGTGTAGCCCCAGAAAATGAGATTTAACGTTTCTATGTTTTGCAATGAAAGAAAGAAATGAAGAACCTTAATTATTAGGCAGGTCGGGTATGTAGTTATGGGAACGATACTGCAAAGTTAACCCGTGTTGTCTATGGAAATAATGTCAAAGGATGAGTTATGCACCAAAATTCATTTTGATAAGTTGGAGACCATTATTAATCATTGCTGTCATGCCAGGTTGCGTGGTGTGATGTGGTTTATACCACTTTAAATTTTTAAGAACAGACCGGTATAATCAGTGAGTTGTTATAACAACTCTCTGATATAATCATATGATGTTCATTAGTTAATGTGGCTGGAATGGGTGGTCTAACGCACAGACCGTTAGTTTAGTTCCTCATGATGCACCAGTGGCGTAGCCAGCATTCCATTGCTGGGGGGGGGGGGGGTTTCTTAAGGGGGAAACCCCGTGATGGTTGATGGTAGGAATTACCAAGAAATATATGAGTGGCATCATTGGTTGCTGAAAATGCACATGGGTTGCTAGCGCTAGTTTGTAATGGTTATACCGCCGGCCAAATTATTGGCGCTTATTCTGTAGGACGATATTGATCAACGGTCTCCGTATGTGGGTATGATGAAGGCCCAAAATGTGCAATATCTCGGTCTGATATCCAAGTTCTGACCTTATATGAAGTATGAACATGAGCCCTGAGGTATGAATACTTGTGGTTAGAACTCGAAAAAATGTAAAAAAGGAGTATTTTGAATACATCACTGGATTTAATTGGGGGGGGGGGGGCAAGACTGTAGCACAAAGCAAATTGGGGGGGGGGCATTGCCCCCGCTGGCTCCCCTCTGGCTACGCCACTGTGATGCACACAAAACTAAACAGGGAAATATAACACATTTACGACCCCAACTGACTTACTTACAAATTGGGCAATGATAAATAGTGTTGAATGTCACCGAAGGCATGCAGGTACATGCTCTGCTGGTCACATGACATGAAGTAAAACGAGCATGTTTTAGGTTGAGTTATTAGAATTTACAGAACAGTGGATTAACATTAACATCTTAATGCCTGCACCGAGGAGCTGACGTCATCATCATCATATATAATTAGCCTTAAAGGAGCCGTCCGGAGAATTCAAAGTTTAGACGTCAAATGGTGCATTTTGAGGTATATTTGGAGAATAAATTAACGTCTATACAAGTGTAACTGTAAACGGAAAACGTTGTGGAGGTTGAAAAAAAGAGTGGGGAGGGGAGGGGAGACACCCTTAGTAGTGGTCTAATTCTTCTCCGGCTGAATGTTAAAATGAATCCCCGACTGACATATTTGCTCCCCACCCCCCGACTGACGATGGGAGGTGGGAGGGGCATGTTGTATCGCTGACGATAGGCTAAGTGCTTTTTTATACCATGAATGAATTGTATATGGTGTCAATAACTAGTTTTACCGTAGATGGCGGGGAGGGTGGGGGGGGGGGGCTGCGAAGGGGACTTGATCAGAAGATAGACAAGCGCATGGTCATTCTCAGAGAACAGTCAGTGGCGTACACAAAGGAATGGCTCAGTCAGGTTTTTATTTTGGCATTTTTGGTTTCGATGATAATGGTAACATTTGGGGTCACCAGGGTCAAATTGTGAAAATCTTGTAATCACGATATATCTCAATACTGGAAGCTTGGTTCTAATGTAGTGTGTAGAAGTACCACATTGAGTTAAAGAAGCCTATTGTTTTTGGTGGAGGTCAAAGGTCATTTGGGGTCATCAGAAGTCAAATCGTGAAACCCTTGTTAACATGTACACCCTCACTATACATTACGTCAGATTCATGACGAAAACTGCTCATGTTACATCATCGAAACCACAATGTATGTTTGCGTTCTGGTTTTCTTTGCATTCAGCTGGATAAGAATCGAAACACTACTACATGGGTGCACACTCCCCACCCCCCTTCAACCTAACAAACCTGGCAAAAATCTTGCGTTAAGAGCTACCAATATACCAAATTATGATATAAATATGTCTCAGAATGATAACTTGACGTCTAATTTTTGTTTGGGAGGAAGGACCCCCAAACTCCCCAGCTACATAATTTCACGTATACGTGACCTATAGGGCCTGCGGAAATTTTTGAATTTATTACATTTCTTAGTACAACCTTTTGTTTAGAGCTACTGATATAAACCTCAATTATAATATATAAAAAAATGACTCAGAATGCACCATTTGACTTTTTTTGTGGGGGAGGACACCCAGACCCCCCTACCCACCTACCCCTCCCTTAATACTCTCCCGGCCTCTCTGTGTCTCTCTTTCTGCCGGCCAATAAATTAACGTTTACAAAGTAATAGTTACAATATTTGCTATCGTTGTTTAGTAGTTACAAACGTAGCAAATGAAATATCACATGCAGGAAACTTCATTCATCTCGCGTATATGTACAAAATGGCTAACTTTATTCGAAGGTCAAATAGCGTGTATACGTACACAATATTATAGACATATATACATGACATGCACGCATGTAATGCAATTGGGTTCTGTTTCACTGTGAAGATTGTTTACCAGCATTTGTATTTGCAAGTACTCAGCAGCTCTTCATACGTTATCAAACAAACGTACGATATAGCCTACTATAAATACATATGTATGTATATTGTACGCAATGCTATGGTACAGATGTCACGGTGACTTTTACACTATGTGACGTTACTGGCGTATTTGTATAATGTAACACTTGTAGATCACGCACGGGAGTGTCGATTACACACATGTCAGAATGTAACTTGTAATACCAGGGAGTTGTTATGGAACAACTCCCTGGTATTACTACTGCTTATATACGCAGTGGAGATCCGCCGTCTCTTCCGTATTACGAAAGATGGATCGCTGATGGATGGATTCATGACGTCACCTATACATCCATGGTGACATTCATCATAAACGCACTATCAAAGACAATCACATCACACGTCACTAATTACTTACTGTACGTGCAAGCCGTACCGCATGTTAGTTAAACAGGTAAAGTCAACTGTGGCTAAAGCAAGCCAAAGACAGCCAAAATGCATTTGTAAGGCTTTAACAAGTTTATCTTCTCAAACGTTTGGTCTTCGTCTCATTCTTGCGGGGTGGGGAAGGGGATCGTCTGGCCGTCTTAATTCCATTTACAGATGTATAGCCTCCTGCCATGTAACAGGCTACCCAGCACGGTAATTTGCCGGTTTAGAGTCATATTTAGCACCGTTGAGAAAAATGTGCTGATCATACCCCAAAACCATATACTAACTGATTGGTTTGACAATCGGACGTACCCAAACGACGATGTATCCTATTAGGTTATTCGTCGATCAGTCGGTCAATTTTACTCAGTATGGTACTGTTTCTTCAAAACTGTACACTATACATAACCTGCAACTATACATAAAGTCCTATGATAGTTAGCTATCGCATTACGTCTCAATGTCGGTTTGAAGAACAGAATAAAAGGGTATAGGACCGATGGGTTCAAGTCTTCCTCTCCTCCATCCGGCCTCACCGTGAAACAGCAGCATTTTGAAGAAAACAATTGCGACATATAGGACTATTACAAGCGAATTAACGATATTTTGATTTTTTTTAAACATTAAAGCAACTTTGACTTGTCGTCGGTGAAACAGGCTCATACCGTGCTCCATATGTGTGCAATCGGTACTGGTTGACTGTGAGCTGACTTAAACCATATATAAAGTAATTAGAAAATGCTTAAACTCAGTAAAAAAAGAATGTATGTTAGCTCATACAACGTGACATGGTTTTCTAATTTTAACATGATATGCGGTCAGTAGTTTGATGTTTTTTGTGATATATTTTTTAAAAGGGCTCTTTGCATGGAAGTAGTTGTTTTCCGGCCCCTAAATTCTAATAATTCACACTTACGTCCATGACAATACGCCATGATCGCATAAAACTTTTGCATCAAAAATTCCATAGATTGCTTGCACGCAGACATGTGCATGCATCATGGTTAAGCACATTCATTGTTGTATTGCCTTGTCTAACTTGTACATGGTAAATGCAGTTGTGCAATTTCCGAATCCGTTTTAAGAACAGCAATATTTGTTTTCTTCCGGTATATAACTTATTTAGCAGACATATCTGTTGATTATATTTACCAACATAATATCCCACTGTACAAACTCTGTGTGTTGCATTCATTTACGTTGTTGTCTTGGCTCAGCACAGAGATAAAGGAAATTGGCATGCCTTCGTATAACGGCTTTATTAAATTTCTCATTTCGACTTGTAATTGCATTACTCATATCCCCAAAGTCCTGGACAAACTTTAAAGTGATGCAATGTTAGACAGATGTTTAGCCATAACTCAATCCCTGTTATTGGTAAATACTTTTTAGTTTCGATGATAATCGTAACCTTTGCATTCATGATGAATAATATATGTGTGTGTGTGTGTGCGTCCGTGTGCGTTTGTGACGCCCAGCTTGTAAATACGATATCTGAAGAAGGGAAGGTCGGACCAATTGCTTATTTGGTGTGTAGAAGTACCGTACCACATTGAGTACAATAAAGGCTGTTGTTTATTGCGGGGGTCAAAGGTCATTTTGGGTCACCAGGGGTCAAATTGTGAAAACCTTGTAAACATGATCTCTCAAGAAGGGGAGCTTTGGGCAGACCTCGTATTTGACCTCAAATTTAAGTGATGCCTATTATTGCTTTTGGTGGAGGTCATAGGTCATTTGAAGTCAACAAACGCCAAATATATACTTCACTCCCCTCTTACCAGTCTCTCTACAATAACGCACCTTCCTAAACATAATATCGCAATGAAAGCTTGGACAGACTGCATATTTGTTATGTAATTGATTATACAACAAGGGCGGAGGTCAATGGTCGTTTGAGTTCACCAGGGGTCGAATTGTGAAAACCATGTTTTAAACAATATTTCAACAAGGACAGATGTCATATTTAGTATGTTGATGACTTGAGGTATCACATTTATAGTACAAGAAGCCTGTTGTTGAGGTCAATGGTCATTTCAGGACAGCCGGTGTTATTGTGAATTTATTGTTTATTACACCAAACTGCTTTTCACTGTATTACTAAGATCAAGTATGTTGTACACCCTCACTATACATTGCGTCAGATTCATGAAGAAAACTGCTCATGTTACATTATCGAAATCACAATGCATTTTTGCACTCTGGTTTATATTACTATTTGAAACAGGGTGTTTGCAAAAACAAAACCTGAAGTACTCATTAAAATATCCTAAATTATATTTTCTCAGATATGAACAAATTGATACACAAAGATGGGAGGAGTTGGGGGAGGGGTTGGGGGAGGGGTTGGGGGAGGGGGGCAGCGAGGGGGTATCTATAAATTTCCTCTTTCACTCAGAACGTAAGTCATCTCATATGTCTTCCAGTTTCTAAAGTTGAAATAGCTGATAAATTTTATTACAGAATTTATATTAACTTCGATCTATCCCTTTAACTTGTAACTCCCTGTAGAATATTATCATACATTCATTGCTGTGAATAGGTTTTGTGAATATGGTTAAGTGCAAGATGCGTATTAAAGAACTAGACACAAGCCATGGAACGCCATCCTTCTCATCGTCACATTCCTTTGTGGTATTGCTCTATAGGGTGTCCTAATCAGGGAGTGTCCTAATAGTCTGAGGTTTGGTAAACCAGGGAGCTGCTGTTAGAGTAGCAGCTCCCTGGATAAACGTAGTAGAAACCCAGTCTGCAATTTAACAGCGATTCCTCGAAAGCAATATATCTTGAAGGCGGAGTTAAAACTACCTTTATAATGATCCCTGCAGCGGTTGTCAAGCAAGAATGAAGATTATTACGCACAGTTGAGTGCACATGGATGTGTTGTTTGCAATAATAAGACATGCATAGCTCACATGTACTCGGCTAGGTTACATGACGTATGATATGTCTTTCTGTCTAGCTATCTGTCTATATCGATGTATGTCTACCTGTCTATACATCTGTCTATTTATCTGTCACTTTATCGAATGTGCAAAGAGTAATCGTGGTGAGGAGATGGAGGGTGTGTGGGCGAGTCCGTTGACAAGTGAAAAAACCCAGACAGTTACTTTAATGACATGTAGTGGTCCATTGCTTTGATAGCAGGCAACTTTTAAACTTACTCCTCCCCCACATGGCGTTTGGTCTGCGTAGATTGGTAAGCTGTCGTCGAGCGAAAATTGGGAAATGAATGGAAATCATTACATTAGCTAGCACCCCCCCAAACCCCCGAGTTATTTATCATTCATCCGCCACAAGTGCATCATGATTCATCTGCTCAATTCAATGAGATCAATAATGTCTGTCAATATCACATGTTTTGGAAATTTTGGTCAAATCAACGGAAAGCAAAATTTGTCATTAAGAATACATGTGACTTTTCACCTCGTCTATTCTCCACTCCAATTAACATCCGACAAAAATGAATAATTTAATACGAAATCATTATACTGTAAAACAAATAAACAGGAAGTAATGATACCGTCGTGTCAGACAACAAAATGTCTATTGTAATATCACCTTATATCATTGCTTAAAGTTCACCTTCATGTGTTATCATTTAATTACTAAACGGGAAATGTATTGTTCCTCCCGTTATATCTTATCAGTCAATCAACATTTATAAGTTCATGTTGTGAACTATGTATGGTTGAACTTCTGATTCTGCTGTAAGTATATGAATTTGTCTCAATGTCTCTTTGAGGTCACGCAGGGAATTTGCGACGGTGTCGTTGTTCAAAGGAATTTACACCGATGTATATGCATGGCTGTATTCTCGAGAATGTGTTAAATTCTTACAAATCCCTGCTATATATCTAGTGTAGATGCCATGTTTTGAATTAAAATGCCAAATCTTTTTACAGGCCTTCTATAACACAGTACAGTGTGAGTTGTACGGGTTGAAATCGGAAAACAGTAATTAAAGATTTTCTAAAAATGTGCAATATTTCCATCTGAACATAATACGTACTTTCATTTACCGTTTGTGTAACTGCTGTTTAGTCGCTTTTATGCAAACAGCAAATAACGGTATTGTACAGTCTAGTATAGTAAAACGCCTCATTTGATTTTTAATGTTAAAACACTAATTTATAACACCCAACGGAAACAGCTTTGGTTGCCTCGTACAGTACACCCTTACCCTAATCTGACCAACCCACCCCACTCCTTCCCGCGTACCCCACTTCTTCCCACCCGTCCACCTTGCTATGCATGCCATCAAAATGTTTTTTTCTGTCCTCGTAAAATATTAAGCCAAAAGGGATATATTTTATATGTAGTCTCAAGGACACTGAGTTGTGACTAATAGCACCAGCATAAAATTGAACCAATCCGTTGTCATTCTGTGGTTTACACTTCACTTCTATCAATGAACTCTAAGGAGCTGTTGTTTGGCAGCTCTCGGAATCTACATACACAGCCTGTAGTAGTCATTGTGCTCCACATTAATTCCTTGTCGTATGCATGCACAATGTACGTTACCTTGGTAACATGTAGTCTTCTACAGCGTGCGTCACTACTACACTCAAGTATATACGATCATGATTTTCCAGCGCAGATTCGCGCCTTTTTCCATCAGTCGCTTTTCTTTACACGATCACATCATTCATTGTCTCAGAATTCTCAGTAGATTCCCTGGCTCGATAAATGCTTAGCTCTGGGCGTTTCATATCGTCTTCTTCTCAACGTTGATGCGGTACGAATGTGCATCGCTATATATACCGCAAAGTTAAAAAAAATTATTAAAGAGTTTCTATTCACCCAGCTCACATTTAATGTATAGGTAGGCCTAAGCCTAAAAGCTCTCGAGAGGCTACTATAGATCTATTATTATCTACGATGGATGAATGACGTTGCAAGTCTAACTAGGCTATATATCTAGTGTGCAGGGCGTAGAACTTTGTATTTGTGTCATTTTATCTTCTGGAAAGATCGTATTGTGACTGGTCGCTTTTAGAATGTAAGTGATCATATATCCATTGCATATTGTACATATATTCCAGTGTAATTGATTTATATCTGTGATAATGATTCACAGAGTTGATTGACAGACTATATTAAATATTAAATTCCTTTTAGAAAAACGGTGCAAAGTTACCGAGTCAGACTGATAAATATATCCCCTTCCCATCCACGGGGAACGGGGGCGTGCGATTGGGAGGATGGGTATAATCGTTGGTATTGTAATGATTTGAGGAGAAGACTATATGCATATTCATATAGACAATAGCTTAAACGCAAACACTGAACGATAACACACAGATTTGCGCGCATGGCACGGACTTCATCGAAGGCTATGGACTCTATGTACTAATTTGTGCCTCCATAAGATCCCATGTTTATTTGTCTCAATGTTTGACAACCGATTGCTCTCAAGTCACATGTGTGGTGAATTCATGCTTCACCATTCCCACCGCTAGCTTCAATATGTTGACGTCATAAGCGGACCGATCTCTGCAAGTGTTCGTATTGATCACAAAAATCTTGCATTTTAATTCCACAAGGCGAATATAATGTGCTTTGGTATAGTTGTATTTTTATAGTGTGCCAAAGGGATATGGGAAATACATTTGTCGGTTCTGAACATACACTTCACTGGGCAGCTAATGTTTTCCACACTTCGGGTCACGTGGATTGACGTCACAAGCAGGCTTATTCGCGCTGGAAGATCAATATCGACAGCGTTATTTAGAAAATTCGAAGAGGTTTAGTTTATAGTTCACATGTTGTCTATATCGACTTCTATCACTTTTTAAATAACTGCACAAGTAACAGGGTTCTTGACGACATACCTGCTCGGCAAAAAAATAAACTTCATATGACAAAAACAAACATAATTGTGGCAAATAATGTAACACGACTCGGTTTGTTTGCTGGATACAATTTGGTCTCATTTGCCGGACGACGAAATGCACAATTATAACGAACTCACTTTTTTCTTCTTCTTCTTCTCCATCCCGATATAGATAAAATATATAAGATGCCACCCCGGAATACCGACACCGATCCAGTAGAGGACCTCTTGGCTACTGATGAGGCTGAAACCTCCGTCAGACGGGACGAGAAACCAATTGTCGTCCCCACCAAGATCGTCTGGAGGAATTTCTTTTGGCTCGCCCTTCTTCACGTAGGATCAGTTTATGCCCTGTTTGGCGTCACATGGAAATGCCACTGGTATACACTCATATGGGGTAAGCTTATCAAGAAATAAGTTGTTGTTTGTTAATCATGGATCATACTAAATATGCGTATGGGGGGGGGGGGAGCTTTACACACTCGCTAATAGGTTAGGTTGAACCGGGGTTAATGGGGCGAATGTAAGGAGTGAGGGAGCGGGGAGGAGCGGTCGTGGGTCGATGTGTATATTGAACCTATACGTATACGATCTTTTGTATGAAATATTAAACTTAACCAGGAATAGGTGGGGAGGGGGGTGGGGGTGGGGTAGAAAAGCGATGGTCAAGTGTTCCTATCTCTCTAACCTGTCATCAATATATACATATACTCTGGTTGGTCAAAACCTAAGTAGTAAGTAATCTGGCCAACGACCCGTTCACCCATATCCGGGTCACAGCCCACTTACTGTGAAACTTTCTGATCATCTTTCAAATTTCGGTACATTTAATAGTCTTTCATAGCGCACCCCCCCCCCCTCTCGTCAGTACTAAAGCTGGACTTGGGTAACTACACTGTGCCTCCTTCACACCTATACGCGATGCCCCGTCGTCTGCGCCCATCCATATAGCTAATGCAGAACTAGAAGGAAACGAACATCACACGGTCTATTTAGTCGTTAACTCCCGCCCCTACCTTTTCTTCATGTAGGCTTATGACCTCATTTGATCTCTCTGATATGTGATGCTTGAACAGCAAGAATCAGAAGCCCCCCAACTTTCTCATAACAAAACTTGTAAAACCAAGTATGACTGTATACCGCTCCGTACAAACCAAATACAGAATAGTGCGAAATTAATTAACGTGTAGCCTCAAGTGCGCTATTTTCATGTGCACATTTTCTCGCCTCGGAAAGGTTTGACGTTTTCAGTAGCTGACTTGCTTTTCAGTGAACTGTTATATATCGGTTCCGTATAGTGCCAGGCTAACTCCCTGTAGGGACACTGAATGCATATGTAGGCCCATGGAGGTAAAAACATATGGTAGGCCCTACGTTCTTCGAGGAAGTCCGCGCTCCCTGACAGATCGAAATAACCAAACAGATCCAAACACTTCCCAACTGTATATATAGCATCATATAGTACAGAGGGATTGCGTACATGTTTTATAATACTATGTATCATCTACTGTCTAATGTCTATGTCTACACATATACTAATGTATGTCGTCCAGTTATACAGAGTTGTTGACAATTGAGTAATTCATAATCATGGACGTTAAATATGAATCTAAGAGACTGACTTCGGTCAGCTTGCGGCTTTGATAAGCCAATGAGTCTTCTTCGCGAGTTCC
>KN893747.1:18426-36628 GCA_000934455.1 Apostichopus parvimensis | reverse complement strand
TTAAACACAAATTCGACTTAGATTCGAAACAAATAGGCCTATTTGATAGAGCTGTTGTGGGGGAATAATTTCGATTAGGGTTGTGCACATTTGTCTGCAAAAACGACAAAAAAGTGAACTAAGATTTGGGAAAAAGTGGGGGGGCAAATGCCCCCTTCTTGCCCCCCCGTAATCCCGCCCATGCATGCAACGTTGTCTAGACACTTTGCCTTTCACCAGTTTTAATTTATGTTTTATACATCAGTGGCCGCATTGTTTTAGCTATAAATGTTATAAATGCCTAAAGTGGGATTTACACTTCACACCTCTCAGGCTTTGACAATTTGAAAATAAGGGTTTTTTTTCACACTTTTACTTTGAATCATGAGACATGAGACCCTTGACTTGAATCGTCTGTCTTCTATCTGGAAATATCATTTTTAATATGAATATTGAACAAGGGGAGTCTTATCATGAAGATGTTTTCATTTGATAGTTTTATTTCCTCTTTTTTCATATTCTTGTCTGACAGCTGCCTTTGGTTGCATTGGAGCAGGTAACAGATCAGAATGCTAAATCATGCCTGCAACAGATATTGGCAGATGTTCTCAGCAGACTTCAGATAACGTGTCAACCAGAATGGAAATTACCAGACCTAACACCGTGCTTCCTGGTAGCAAATACTCCGGTGGGTATATCATGCTTAATATAAACCATCGCATGTTTTCGTAAAAGATGCGAAGATATTCCATTAAGTGGTTGTCATAGTTACCAATACTCCATTCAAACTATATTTAAGTCTGACATTAACTAGAGAGAGGGTAATTACTGCACATTAAATCACATAGCAACCGTTCAAGTGTTTCTTTCGGCAGTGTATTACAAGTTTAATACCAGTTTAATCTACCAATTAAATATTATTACTGTGCAGTATGTTGCAATGTATCAAATTCTGCACTCCTTTACAGATCAAATGAATATTTCATAATATATAAGCAATTAATGACTAATTCCCAGACAATTTTGATATTAGTTTGAACTTCATGTTTTGCTCTCTACTGATCATGATGATCACACCAACTTTAAACCAACTAATGAAGCGTTCAATTGCATCTCAATAACTGTAGCTTTACTAAAGAATTTTGTCAAAATTACCAAGATAGTTGTTTGTATTTAAATTCACAGTATTATTTCTTTGGGGCTGTCAGGTAGACACCAATGCAACTATAAGCCAATTCTTGGAGTAGCAATTTTGATGAATTTCATGGATTTGTTAATTACTGTCCTGTATGTTTCAGTGTACAAATTAACCGGGAGAGTGTGTTAGTCACATTTAATCGATATTAACCACAGCTTGATCAAATGTTTGCCAAGTTTGTGTGACATTGCCGTAAACTACATCAACGAGTCACCACCATGTCACAAGTCGCTAGTTAATGAACTGTTACTATTGTCTTAAAAAGTCATTAGTAATTGGCCAAAAATTTTACCCATGATTAACATTTGCTATAAGTTTGCAAGAGCACTTTTCTGAAAGTTGTGATCCCCCTAAATTATTCCAGACAATGAGACGATCAAATGTCATTGTGTGGGTACATGTTTTTAGAAGTGGCACTAAAATGCCTGTTGACATTTGAAATTGGGTGACCACTATCTGATTTTCTAGTGCATCATTTCTAGCATATCGTATTTGTGGCCATTTTCGCAACAGTACTGATATTAACCTTTGATAACAAGTGAGGTGAACTGTGTATAAGTAACTGCTGCATGTAAAGGTTGCTAATTGTAACTTTTGCTCTTTCTTCGTTGCCAGGCAACCAATAGTGCCTTTCACAACTCTGTCAAAGCCCACCTTCAGAAGTCCATCCTGAAAGCTTCACCCGTGTCGCTTTTCTTTGCATCCGATTTGCCGGAAGCCGAAGACAAAGTCACGGCGGACTTGCTGACGGTCCTATCCGATATGTCACCGTCGTCTTCTGCGTTCGATGTCGACGTCTACATGAAGAATTTAAAGAGCAAAGTCCTCGGTAACGTGCTAATGTACATCGAAGTAGTTCCCACGACGATGACATTATTCGAAAGGTGAGAGAGCTAGTATTGAATAATCCTTTGAGTTTTGGTCACTTCTCAATGTCATGTCTTACTCTTCTATTCAGCAAGCTTTCTCTTTCTGGGAATGTAATTTAGTAGAGTACAAATATAGAGATTTCAAACACACAGGGATATTTACAAAATGTAATATGCATGAAGCATTTAAAGGGCAAGCTAGGTTCTCCAATTAGTTTTGTAATGATAGTAAAGATTCTACGATGATGACGATGATGACATTTGAAAGGTGAGAGTGTGATATATTTTTTTCCAGCAGTTCTGAGAGGTTTTCACATGCAGTGGCAATTTACAACTCATATTAAAGCAGCATTTTGCGTTGAGTCACAATTTTTCCTCAATTTTTGAGTTTTTATCATAATACAATCACAAACGACCAAAGTAAGACTTTCTCATATTTTTTACCCCACGGTGAACGGTAATTAGCAAGTAATTAAGGCTATTATACGATTCTGACATTTGTGTCTCCCAGACACATCTGATCAGTAGTTATCACATGCAGCACTGCAAAACCGCCAATTCAAATTCAACCAATCAGTGCACATATGTTTATGTATGACCTTGGGCTAAGAATAGACTCACTCATTGGTAATCCCTCAGCTTCGGTACGCTATTAGTAGTGCAGTAAAGTATACACACACGCAGGCCGACAAGGTTCCTATAAGTGGGAGGAGTGTATCAAAGCCAAAGATTCAAAATACGAATGTCAGAAAAATGTCATATTTTTGCACTTTTCGGGAATATTTTGAGTTGAAACTTTTCAGTTAGCTTAGTTTACTTCATTGGTATAGTATCATATAATATCCTAGGATTGGAAAATCTCGAGAATCAACGCAAATTGCTGCTTTAATACGAAGGTCATAATTCTGGGAAAAGCAATTTATCAGAATGTGATGTAAAAACACAGCATTCCATGAAAGGATATTGACATAACACAGAAAAAATGAAGGATTTTAAAGGGTAAAGTCCCTAAGTAATCTCATAATGTACGCCAAAGCCATTCTCACAGCGATGACTTTTATTTGAAAGGTGCCACGGGACTCCTTGTAAGTTTTCATAACTTCTGACGCATCTAGCTTTTATTAGTCCTAATTTCTGGGAATGCAATTTATTACAGTGTGATCTACAAATACTGCAATCCGTGAAAGGACATTGACATAATGCAATTTACATGAAGAATTTATAGACCAAAGTCCTATAAAGTAGTTTCGTAAATGTCAAATTAGATTCCATGTGATGACTTTATCCAAAAGGTGCGAGAGGAATTCTTTTGAGTTTTGGCTGCTTCCTATACCTATGGCCTTTTTATTAAAAAGACAAATATTATTAAATTTTATTTTATTTGAGTATGATAGCAAAACACAATAAGAAATGAAGACATATTTACATGATTGAATGTATATAAAGATCCTCATTGGTGCCTCAGACAAACCTGTGACCAAAACCTCGCTACCAAATGGACCTCAGGGCTTTTGGGTACCTCAGACTGACATTGCTTTTCAAACAGGGCTCTGGTTCCAAGCCAGTAAACTGGAAATGTGATGGCCAAACAATTCTATCAAGTTTTCTGCTATTGAACCCATTTTAGATCAAATATCTAAGTATGTTGATTTTCTGAAAGTAGTAAGAGTCAGCAACATGAATAATTTTACAATGTTGATGAAAGCATACAATCCTGATTTTTACATCAAGAATTTCAAACGCCACAAGTTATATATATGTATGTACAATGAAGTAGTTGCCAATAACAGTGACGGAAATTTTGACGGTGGGAGGTATATACCTCTCAATAATTGTATAACGGCTCGTCGTTACAGCCCTCTTTCGTAAAGAAGATACAATCTCATTGCTCATGATGCAAAATATTCAGTCAATTTCAAAAAACAAAATCTGGCCAACAAAAGTGTACATAGCTCAATCATGTGTCTCCATTATTAAATTAGAAGTATCTGGGCTGAATTAGGCTCTGCGTATTCTCGACTGTTTGCCTGCCAGTGCTTCCTTGGGTGCTTGTAAAAACAATTAATATATTTAGTCCTGGATCCATTCAGTACAATTACTTTTTGCTGCGTGCGAACGAGGGCATTAACGTCATTCATATCACAAGTCCAACCGAGCAAAGTTTATAGGGAGGGTATTGCTTGGCAGCATTCTTACATTAAATATAAATTTTGTATCAACCACTTGATCGTAGAAAATTTTATCCTCCACTTCCTCCTCTTCACCCCATCTCCAGCCTTCCACTACTCATCCCCCATCCCTCCTCCCCTCCCTCCTCCCAATTGTTTTTGACAGGATTGGTTAAATAGGGTAATGTGAACAGTATATGCAACCTTCATATTTTAATGGAGTACTGGGTTGTCACGAATATTCGAAACTTCAATTGATATTTTGGTAAATTCTACTGTCTTTGTCACTCTTTATCTATCTCTCTCTGTTTTTGTTTTGTTTTGTTCTTTTGCATTATTTTGCACATAGCTCATGTTGGTCCTGTAGATCATACACAACAGCAGTAGAAAATAGCATTTCTTGTTGCACATCAATCTCTTCTTACCGATGATCATGGCATGTGTGAGTGATAGATCTAGTACCTACAGAGATGAGGCCGTTTATTTAAATATATAGCTCACCTTATCGTTTCGACAGACAACTTCATCTCTTCCATATTGACTCTTTTCACATCGTATTTGTCATTATATTGGTTTTGACAAGGGCCTCTTACAGCACTAACATTAACTCTTGTGTCATTACACTAAAAGGTCCTGTTGCCATGGTGATCCACATTCCTATAACTTGAAACCCTAGAAAAGATGGCTGTATTCTAATGTTAAATGGTGGCTTTTATACCTCAAAGGAATAACAGAAAGATCGATTTCACAATAAACTCAAACTGTCATACTGGGAAGCTGCTATATAAACTCCCTGTCTCGAGGCAGCATTTGGCACCGATTTAGCAATAGATCTTCCATGCAGTTATGGGTACCAATATTCCCATCGCTATGGAATTCATGAGCTAGACATTTCAGATAATGAAGACATTTCTGAGTTCCTTATTGCATGACAGTTTGTTTGTATATTGATGGGTAGGTGTACAGTAGGGCTGGAGGATTCAAGTCCACAGTTTCCCAGACTTGGCTTGGACATGGAATCCTTCCTCTTGGGATTATCCAGACTGGGATGAGGAGGCGAGTCCGCTCGAATCGATTTATGATATAGATGTTGAAATTTTAGTAGAATTAAATTATCATTAATCATAGTCATCATGAGGTAAAATTTCAAGCAGTGTTTGGGAGGGCTTAAAGTAATTTTCCATGGTCATGCATATTTGTTTTAAAAGCAAGAGAAATTGTTGATTCTTAGCATTAGCCTTTTAATGCCCCATTCCATTATAAATACATTAGCCATACCAATACCCTTTTTTAAGGGTATTTTTTTGTAACAATTTGTATTTCACAATCATTGTGATATACAGTTTTATGCCAAAGTTTTGGCCTAATCTAAAGGTTTCGTTTGATATTGTAATGGTTGGATAATGTGTTTATAAACAGTGCTTTGAAGTGCTTTGGAAACTTATGTGCTATTCTATATGTAAATGTAATGTAAATGTTCAATTTCTGGCAAATTAGCAAACAGCAATGAAACTAAATGCATCAATGCATTTGGAAGACTTTATAAAATATGGATTTTTAGAATTGAGATAATAAGGAACTGGAAAATCAAGCTGTTGGTGTAGATAGGGTTACCATACATCACAATTCTTCAGGCTTCCCTGTTTTTACAATGAAAGTAAACCGTCCAGCAGGCAAACTAAATTGTCATGATTTTCTAAAGGTCTTTGTATTATTCAAAACTGGCACTGTTTTTAGGACACAAACACTAAGAAAAGTGCATGGTTAGGCTAGTCGACGCATTACTGTACGTGACCATTAAAAGGGGACCGTAAGAGGGGCATATGCCCTTCTTAATAGCCCTTTAACATGTTATGTTATGTATATTAGCCCCTTGGCAAGAAAAGTTGTGGGACTTGGGTTGTAAAAGTACTGAAACCGATACTGATACTAGATACGTTAATGTAGCTATTTTGTGGTATCAGTTCATTAGTACAGTATGGTTAGGTTTATAAACATTGTTAGATATTATGGTTAACTTAGTTAGAACTAACACTGTGTCCCACTTTTTCAACCAAAGACAGATGGAAACCCATAGCTTTAGATGACTTTCATTTTTAAACTTATTTGGTACTTTTAAGACCATTGCATTGCATGTCTCCCTTAAAGCTGAAGTCTGTGAATAGTGAAACTGAAAAACAGCAAATGGAATCACCATCTGTTTGACGCTAGCAACATTTCAAACCAGCTTTGAAAGGCCTACGTGATGCTTGATCGATAGTCTGGTGATTCATATGCTTCTAAGCACTTTCAAACATAAAGTAACAGTGAATTGGAAAACCAGTTAGTGTCAAAATAACATTACTTTATCACCATGGTGATTTAAATTGTGGAACATGTTTGATGATGTGTCTCATACAAACTTAATTTAAAAGTATCATTTCATACTCAAGTTTTGAATTTTTGAAATGACATAATTATAGTCTTTACAGTCTTATTATCAATAATGACATAATTATAGTCTTGTATTCAAGTGTAATTTTCTTTTCAACTTGCTGCCAAAAAAAACCCCCCAAAATCCTTCTTGTTTTATTATGTATGGAGTGATATTTTCAGAGCAACAATGTTGAAGGCTGTATACTTATATTTCATTTTATTTGCATGTTTTTGTTTTTTGTATATTTTGTATTTGAGACATCTTTATAGAACTAAATGTAAGTATGTTAATTTCCCATTGTCATTTTAGAAATAATATCATGTAGCACATATCTTGTCTGCATTAGTTAAGCAACTAAAAGGATTACGTGTAAAGTTTAATTTAGCTCACTGATCATACCTATAGTTGTGAAACAGAGGTACACATGCAGCAAGAAATCAAACACTATGATTGAAGTGTCAGTAGTGTGACAAACAGCTGCAGTCTTTTAAAGGTATCAGTTATTCTAAAAGCTATCCTGACACTTGTGTTTGGTTGACAAGGTACGTTTCACATTGAAGCTTATACAGTATATCAAAAACAGGTTTGGAACTTTTCAACCAAAATTTCACTTTATATACATTTCAGACACATTTTCTGTGTCAAGAAAGATGTCAAATGAGCTATGGTCTTGAGAAGGATTTCTAACCAATGATCTGTCTGTGTCAGCAGTGTGACAAACAGCTTGCAGTTGTTAAAGATCATAGATTACAAAGAACTCTTCGAAGTCACACATATAGGTTTCCCTGATCTTCCATGATAAACTAGGTCTGGTTAAACCGTCCTATAACATATTCCCTGGTTGTGTCCCATACAGTCTGCTAAACAACTCTGCCAATTATATAAAGGCCCACATGTGATATCTACCCATGGAGAACCTTTTCTCAGGCTTTGGTTCTGAAAGGTGTTGAACAGATTCACTCTCAGTTGCTGTCACTTTATCACCTGGCAAACATGTCAGCCTACACTGTTTTTAGTAGTTGCAAGTAAAAACAGCTTAGCTATGATTACCTCACTGATTATACCTATAGTTTCTGTTGGTTGCTATGGACCCTTTTCATGGTTTGAACACCCAACTAAAGTGAATGGAATATAAACTATATAGTGTTAAATGAGATGAGCTTATGTGAACAACATGTTTCTGGCTTAACTACACGATAAAACATTCCATAAAGTGATACTTTTTAGATCGTTTTCTCATTTTTGCCCTTTGAGTCATCCTCATCAGTTTAGATGTTAGCTATTGATAATATAGTTACATGCAAATAAGAATATCAAATGAACTTTTTTCTTAAGTATTTATCTTTCTTGTGCGAAATGCAAGAATGGTTTATAATTTCATGTGGACTACTAAAAATGTTTTGATATATGGTTGGTAATAGTCTGGCTTCACTGTCAATGGCCCTCGCTGCCTGTCTGCAGAAAGGTATTAGTTATTCTAAAGCTATCCTGACACTGTGCTTGGTTTATAAGGTACATTTCACATTGAAATGTATATATCAAAACAAGTTTGGAATTTTTCAACCAAAATTTCTGTCTTCACTACATATATATACATTTCAGACACATTTTCTGTCTCAAGAAGACTTAAAATGAGCTAAGGTCTTGAGAAGGAGTTCAAACCATGATCTGTCTGTCTTCAGCAAGACTTGAACAAATCTTTTTGTACGATCATATCAAAAACGCCAATACTCTCTTCAAGAAGATATCAATTAATAAAGCTTTGCGTCATGTTTTGTTATCAAGGAAGCTTGACTTTGCAATATCTAGTATGAAAGATAGCCAATTGAAGTGTAGGTATTTTGCCAAACTTAATAGGATGTGCAGTTTACCAAGATCTTTCTGAACTGCGATGATGTTTCTCATATCGTAATACTTCACTTAATAGTATTGTATGAATTAATAGCTCAGAAAATTAAGAAATTATATTTTTGATTACATAAATTCTCTGATTTATGGCAATCTTGCTTATGTGCCAAGGTTGCAATTCAATCTTCATCTTGTTTTGCTGTTCTTTCAACACTAGAGTATTTTTAGCCTCTGGTACAGCTTAATGTCCTCAACTTGATATCTATAACTTGATATCATAAAAAGGACTCAATACTTATGACAAGTACCTTAGTTGCTGGTAAATCCACCTCTTCAATTAAATCTGCCTGTCTTTTTGTGAGATTATAGGTTATAGGTCAACAGTATTTGACCCCATAGGTTAACATGCTAAAGAAATTGTTTAAATTTGAATTAGGTTCTCTTCTGGATTTAACTGCAAAATATTTCTAGAAATTTAGGGATGATGATATTTGACAACTGAAGGACTCATTAGAGGGTAAATGTCTTGACTGTGAAAAGGAATGTTACAGTTTGGAGGCAAAAGCTTCCTTTCTCTTCCTCGCCTTTCTAACATATTTTGGGGAGCAAGACCTCTGGCCTTCAAGATGTTTATCGTCAGAAACTAGTCGTAGCTGTTTGCAATTTACTCTGATGGAAACGGAAGCCGGTAATCAAACAGCAACAAATGCAGCTACTTATCACTAATGTAATTTACGACTTTAAAGTGACATATTCACATTCTATCTCAGGGGCCTTCGCTTTTGATCTCGTGTATCTTTTATTCACGGCAGAGTTATGCACGATGTCGCAGCTGCAATTTGTTGTGTGAGGGTATCTCGCTTGTTTCTTACGGATTGGTTATTTGAGAATCTTTTGTATCTACTTTGATAAGGCAGTCTCTGTCTGTTAGTGAATAGCAAAAGTACAGTGACTTAAAACAGATTACCGATCCCCAGCTGTTGAAGTTTATACTCATAGCTAAGACCTTGATGAGGTATTCCATTCCCTATTCTTTCTGTTTAATATTGCTTAAGCGACTTGGTTTATGAGATACGAAATCATGCTGGGTTTGTCACCTTGACACTAACGGCACGTTTGGTTAGCCATGCAGCAGTGGGGGGCGGGGGGATATGGCATGAAAATGGTAGAAGATATTTTAGTAACAGTGGAGGAGATAATTATGTGAAAGTCCTATACCAGTATAAAGTATATATTGGAGCCCTCATAAAGTTATTATCACAGCAATAATCACACATGTATTTCTACATTTCACTTAACATGAAACAAGGTCTAGAGTCTGGAGACCACTATGCATGATGGCATCGCAATGAAGTGAAAGACATTCTTTGCTCAGGTTCGGTCCATAGCTATGACAACATTTGGGAGAAAACTAAGTAAATTGTCACAAAAGCAGCTGTGAATATGAAATCATTTTGCCAAGATCAACTTCATGTACTAGGTTTATACATTTTTAAGTATTGCGGCCATTTTTACGGTTGCTAGGGACTAAAGAGCAAAGTTTGAAGAGCAAGTTGATAATGTAGTCCTTGTGAAGTATATACAAACTGTACATTGCAAATATTCTTTCTCATAATAGTCTCATAGAGGATGGTTACAAATCTCAGGAAACTTTTGTACTTTTCAAAGCAAACATCAACACCTTGCCAAGACAAGACAGGAATGCTACCTTCAGGGTCAAAAGACCTAAAAAAGCTTGTCTTCCTTCAATGGGTTTTCCCATTTGGTGTCAATTAGACAGGTTAAATTAATCTCAATATGAACAAAACATCACAGTAAAACAAAATATTGTACCCCTGCTGGAGATGCACATTCTTCAGGCTCCAGAATATTTTCAGCACAATACTTCACAAAGTTCGTAGCATCCCTCCCATTTTAAGTAACTTAATTGCCCAACTTCACAGCAGCAGTTCTCAAATCAGATCATTCATTGGTTGACAATTGGTCAAACCCTTTCACCTCTATATGTTTTCATACAATAAACAATAGTGTTTGTTTTGTTTTGTTTATTCAGCATCATTGCAAGGCTAAACATCTTTTTCCAATACAAGTGTTATAATTTACAGTGACATCGAAAGTGTTCCATTTTAAAATCTTGGAACCCTCCATACTACAGCATTTTATATTATAGTAATACCAGCTCACTTCGTATTTTACTCCTTTACTACTCACAGTTATTAATGGTATGAAGGTTTTTGCATGATGCAGGTGCATGCAACTACTTTTTGTGCTATTATGGTGATATCACATAACAGAAGGTACCATTCATGTTAGCAATAATTCTTTCTCCTTACAACAGTTTAGCATTTGACTCTATGTTCTTGTTGCTAGGGAACAAAGTGAGGTGTAAAGGTATATAGACAGTTTTAGAGTTAGTGACATGGTATGTTAACATTTTCTCCTAGCCTTACATTTATAGAGTTGGTTGAAAGAAATACATCATCCAGAAATAAAGATAAAGATTTACTGTTGATGTTTTTCTTTAAAAGTTTGTATATTTTTCACCTTGTTTTCAGCTTTATGTTCAAAGTGCCAAAGACTGTTGGAGCAGTTGCGGTAGCCTCCAGACAGACGAAAGGAAAAGGTACGCAAATATTTCCTCCCATTTAACGTCTTTCTTACCGAGAAGTAATATGGCTGATTGAAGTACAATGTAATGATGGTCCACGATGTATTATGATGTACAGCATCTGCAGGAATGACGTAATAGAATTTGTGTACACATTTCACCATGTGGTTACCGTAGGCTTAAGCTTTTGCTAGTGAGGTTGAAACAGAAATAAAACAAGTTATTGCATTTTAATAGGAAAGTCCTGAACTTTTTATCCATTTGGAATTGTTTTTGTTTTTCTTAGTTTCCATGAGTACTTGAATAGTAAATACTCTTCTTTCAAACGGAATAACGAATATGTGATTGGCAATGATATCTTTAGTGTGTGTCCTTAAGTTAACAAGAAAGGAACTGTATTTTATGTTAGACATAGAAAAGTACATTCCCCAAAGCCAAAAGGCCAAAGTTGATCATTTAAATTAACACATTTGAATTATTTCCTTCTTTCAGGACGTGGAGGCAACAAATGGCTTTCACCTCTCGGTTGTGCGATGTTCACAGCGCACGTCCAGTTTCAACTTGGTACAAAGCTGGCGTCGAAACTTCCTTTCCTCCAGCACATGCCAGCGTTAGCAGCTGTGGAGGCTATCCGTACCAGACCAGGCTATGAGGTGAGGGAAAATATGATGACTCTTCAAAGATGTCAGCATTTCAGGGATGTTCTGGGTGTTTAAACGAAAAGTTACATCTTTATTTCATGTAAAAAGAGATGCTTCTGATGAACAACACTTTTTCATTGTAGGGGCTGCCATTTTGTAAATGGGTGATGTCATGGTTTCACCAGGTTTTGAAATTTGTTAAGTTTCCCCCCTATGTTACTTTTCGTTAATTGTCATATGTTCACGAGGGTAGTACTTTACATACAGTATATCAAAATGTTTAAATGTTCTTCAGAACAAGCCCCCAGTACAAATAAATCTACAAAATAATTGAACTGCTTGTTTCTTTTTGGTAAATAATTTAAGCTAGTTCCCCTGAAGTATTTCTCCTGGTTAATCTAAAGACATAACATTGTGATGTTGCAGACGTTTTCTAAACTACTCAATCTACATGACATTACCTAGATACGGTTTCCATGACATCCAAATACAAAGGTAAATAAAATCGACTTAGAGACACCTTGACAAAAGTACTAATCATTGCAGAAACCTTTGCAGTTCCTAATTTGATTTGCTAAGATTGTGAGGAGATAGATAGGCATTATCTGTATGCAGGGAGTTCAAACACCTCGATGCATTACGGGAGTGCCTCTACGAATGAGGGCTAAAGGGAAGATTGTTTGTTCAAAATTTCCTAAAGGAAAAGAAAGCCACATCCCTTGGGTGGCATACTTAGGGTAAATGTAATTAAGCCATTGCCAAAACTGCAAATTGAGCCTCAGTGATAAAGTTCAGACGGACATTTGAAAGTCGTTGAAAGGAGCGGTTCGTTTAAAATGCAGTGAAATTTACGAGATTAAAGAAGAAAGTGAGATGTATTTAACTATTTATATCACTGGTGTCTTGTATTTTTTAGGCTGTTATTGCTTTGTTTTGGGTTTTTGATGTGAATTTTAATTTCTTTATTTTTGCTTCTTCAGTAAGATGATTAATATGGACTAGTCTTGAAAAGGAATATGAAAGATATATTTAAAGAAAGAAATTACGTAAATGGGAACCGAAATTGTCATTATACTGTTCCTGAACATATGTGGTGATAAAGCAACATGGTGTCTTCTAATTTCACAATTTTGTTTAAAGTGTTTTACACCAACAGAAGTACCGTTAAATTAAAAATAAAATTGAGTAATGCTGTCAGAAAAAATAGAATTCCAACTACTTTATCAGCAACTAAGCAAAAATAATTGTCCGGTTTGACTAACACTAAATCCCAATTTATCTATATCTTAATTTCTTTCTTTATTTTTGTTGTTTGTTTTTGCTTTTCAGAACCTGGACTTAGGAGTTAAATGGCCCAATGATATCTACTTTGGGGGTAAACAGAAAGTCGGTGGTGTTATGGTGAAATCCAGTTGTATGAGTCGTGATATCCATGCTCTCATCGGTAGGTGTAACCTTCTCGAACAACATCATGATTTTGCAGAACGTCATGACTTTCGTTCGTTCATTTTTCGTTCATTTATTTATTTCCAATAAGTATCAGCTTTTATGGAAGTATCATGGAACAAAGACCAGTGTGTACGTGCTAAGTTTATCATATTGTACCTTTATTGTCAGTGCTTCTGCACTGAGCAGGACTACCCTCATTAAAGATGACAATAATAAAAAAAATTAAAAAATAAAATTGTGTGGAAAAGGAAGAATAGAGAATGGGAGCACTTAGTAATCGTTTCCCATTACGTTTGTCTCAAGATGTCTCAGGATATGAATAAACACACTTGAAGAGCAAAATGAGGTCAATGGCAGTCAATGACAAGTCAATGACAGCCTCTACTCAAGATGTCAAATTGTGGATTTCTAGTTGACAAATACCGCTTACGTTTATATTAACCTGCACAGGAAGAAATGTTTTTCGGTCGCTTAAAAACTTCTAGCAGTTGTGAACTTGCACATGGAGGTCCTTCATGGGTATAGTGATTTAGTCGTCCCTGTATTTGCCAATGATTAATTCAACACGATAGGTTTCAGAGGTACTCTCTATGAAGTTCTTATGGTCACAGCTATTCCCAGTTATCAAGGACATACCACACTAGACAATCAAAAGTCTCAATGGTGTAAAATGCATTTAAGGTGATAAAAGGTGAGTAAAGTTCTTGTCAATAATTGAACATGATCAGCAATTATTTTAACAGTGAGAAAAGTGTCCTTTGCCTTTCCACTCATTCAAGGTGTGAAAGGTAGCACAAACCATATTTGCTACATATAACTAATAAACAATTCATTGATATTGAGGAGTAACCAACAAAAGAAGGGCTAATCAGTTTTGTCTCTGAGATCATTGCTTCCCATTGGTGTTAGACGAACCCAATAAAGATGGATGACAAAGACAAACAGGACACATAGTTTACAGGAATGTGAAAGGAAGGTAGACAAGGTTTAGAATAGCGGTCCACAGTCTTTTAGGCCCAGGGCCCAGGATCTTCCTTGAGGACTGAGCCGTGACAACATCGACTACTAGACCCTCAGAATCGATGCTCAGAATGCATGAAAGCCTAACCTTGGATATTTGGACTTTGATAAAAACGAATTTAATATGATATCCATAAACTTGTAGATAAATTTTCTGATGTCTACAAAAACCCTATAACCTACCAAAAACTTTTCACGACCCACTTGATTGTTGCGGTCAAATAGTTTGCGAACCGTCGGTTAAAGAGAACGTAGGAGTTGTACAAGAACATGAGTTGTACGTGACCACTTTTGTTCATTTTGTTTATCCCAGTGTGAATTCTAGACCAGGCTATAGTCTCAAATGGATGTCAAGTTGGACCCCCCCCCCCCCTTCTTGGCTTTCTAATACATTCTGCTGAATTGAATTCCTCTCAGAAATTTATTTCTGTGTTTGAAAATCCCTTTTCTCTCATTCTTACACACTTAGTAGCGTTTGCATATACTTACCAATAGCGACCAATATGATCTAACTGTGCTGTTTATTTTTTTGTCCTTTTCTTAGGGATCGGGTTTAATGTTGCTAACAGCAAACCTACCCTTTGTGTCAATGACCTCATCGAGGAATACAATGAGAAAAATCAAACCGACCTTTCACCTCTCAAAGTGGAAGAGGTCATCGCATGGACGCTGACAGTCCTGGAGAAGATGATTGACGACTTCCAACGGGAGGGACACCTCCAGTTCTGTAAACATTACTATAAGAGGTGGCTTCACACGTGAGTGAGATGGTATATCAAGGATCTGAGATCTTTATATACGATAAAATATCATATCAAAGTGACACAAAATGAAAATACCAGTGACGGGATCTGGGGACCATCAAAATTACTCCCCAGTCCAGACAATGTCTATCCAGTTTGCGAAGTATCAACATTATCCATTTTCAGTTAGTTACAGTTGAAACATTTAAAGACAATGACATATGAGAAATATTCAACGTCCAGTCTTCCATTTTGTTTTTTCTGACGATAACCTGTTTCGTCTTGATACCTCACTCTAATCGTAAACTCTGATGAAAATAATTTGCTATTTCTACCCAGTATAGTTCGATCAAATGCAGTGTTGACCATGTTCTGTTTTGTAGCGTGTGCAATCTCCTGGCCATGGGTGCACTTACCCTTCCATGCTGAAACATACATTACCTTTGTACTCTTGGCAGCTAACAAGATTGTTGTGATAATAGTCGAAACCCTTCCAGATTGAAATTTAGCTGAATGGGTCCAACCAGAGTGAATCACACAGCACCCGATCACTCCTTTGCAAAACAACAGAAATAACCATTTATTACATGGAGTGGATTATGTTGTTTACTACAAACTTTCTGATAAATACAGAAATAAATGTATAGCTTTAGTTGAACCTTTGCTTGCTTTATTTCATTGCCCGGTTGCTAGGGCTAAATAGAAAACGAATGGATAGTGGTATGACTAGACCTGGAGTAGTTAACCTAAATCGTACAAGTGGGGTGTGAATTCCGTAACCTAATTCATTCATGTAAATGGGTTTTGGTTCACCATGCGTACTATAAATTATTTCTAATTGTCACGACATCACAGCGAGTTGATGATTCATCTCGTCAAGATGTCACGTTAAACTTGACGAGTCATCAGATGTGGTGTGTTTGACATGTTGTCGACTTTAGCATAGAACACAATAAGTCACCAATTAGGTACTTATTATGATCAAGATATGCTGCAAATGTAAAGTCAACAACTACTATGTTTTTGATGTGTCGTCATGGTGACTGTAAACCAGCCACTTGAAAAATTTTCAGATTACTGTTACGTTAGCGTAATTTGTCAACTGTATAAATACCTTATTTTTTGGGTCTTTTGTCAAGTTTAGTGCAATGCAGTAAACTCCACAAATTTTGTCAAGATGCATAAATTCCTTCAAGTTGGAAACTTGACAAAAAATTATACAAACAATTTGTTGCGATGTCTTGACATGATGATGCCGTAAACTCTCATCCGTTCCTACCTGACCGACATAAAATAGATCTTAACACTCAATAAAAGTAAACTTGACGTAAATCTCGTAATTTTCAGGGATTCGGTCGTTCATCTGGAACGTGAGGACGGCCCTGAAGTTACAGTAATTGGATTAGACGGCTCAGGATTTCTGGAGGTGAAAGACAAGGATGGCAAGCTGATCAGTCTCCAACCCGATGGGAACTCATTCGATATGCTGAAGAATCTTATCCAGATGAAAACTAGGTAGCAGAAATCAGGTATCTAGTAATGAGTATTAATGAATTATAATGAATAATAAATGAATTGGAACTTACTGATTGGCTGGAGACAGGTAGAGACAGCAGTTTAATTTACATGTCCATATAAAGGGGAGACTACAGACTACAAACATTGTCTTTTAATTATGTAAAGCAATTGCTTGCTATAATGAGCCTACCCCAGCCATGGTACTAACATCTCATATTCAATTGTATTAAATTGTTAAAGTCATTATCTGGGAGCAATCATTTTGACAATGGGAGGTGATTACATCCATACTTTTGAAACAATTTTTACTTTCCCTTAGTTTTCCTGTTTGTATTTTCATGATGGTATATAAGTTCAATATTACACATGCAATCTTTGTTTTGGTCTGTGGTGTCAATAGTTAAGACTTGCTGAAGAAAAAAATAACATAAAATAACAAAATTTTATTGTTTCTTCTGATTTTTTTTGTGGCCTCTTAAATATATGGGGACCCTAAAAAGGGTTGCGACCCCCCCCCCCCTCCTCTCCTAGCTCTGTATACCAGAGGTCTAGATCACATACAGTGTAATTCTGAGGTGATAAGTTTCGACCCTTTCTAAACAATCATACAATAGCATTACAGAGTTAATAATTTTGTCACAACACGAGTGCCAAAAAGAAAAGATACATCTCCAGCTAAATCCTCATCAAATGCCATGATTATTGTCATCAATTTTGTTGTTTCTTTATTCTCATCAGGTAGCCAGGACAAGGTGTCCAGATCTTCCACAAATAATCACTAATTAAAAATTGGTTTTTATGGTCTGTCAACGGTTGAAAAGATTTTGCATATTTTGAAAGTGAATTAAAGTGTCTTTGAATTGGTTTTGATGGATGGTGTGTTTGCTATATCTTTTTGTCAATCAGACGAGATGTTTATACTGTCTTTGGGTCTGAGTGTGACCTACTGTGATAAGAACAGTAGCCTAGTCTAAAAAAAACAACAGAAAGAACTAATTTGTTATCATCCTTGTGACTTAGAGGAAGTAAATAATTGAAAATTTGTTCAATGAAACTTAAGAGTATCAAATTTTCCTTTAAACTGTAAGGGCTTCAAAATCCTTGGTTTTGATACTTATTTAGAGAAATAATTGTCAAAAATGGTGCATTAAATTGGTCAAGATGTTGCGTGCCATTAGCTTCACAAATGTGCAAAGTTAGTGTTGGATTTGACCGAATTCTTGAGGTTTCATATTCGACTGTTAAAAACAGAATATAATTTTCTTTAAATCTCGTCTCTTGATCGTACCGTAAAAGGTTTGCCGATGACAAAAAGTGTGTGGGACACAAACTTTTGTGAGTTGCCTTAATTAGCATACGACTCAATTATTAGGAAGAAACAGTTGTTCGTAGTCACATGGAGTTACCCGGTAACTTGTTATATGCGAATCAAAAATGCCTTGGTGAAAAAGTAACACAAAATTTAAACCCAACTATTGGCTTCAAATGCAGTTTTGAAAGGCAACAACCCTTATCACTTAAAAGTGTGCTAATAACTGATTGTGCAATGTAACCAAGTTTGGAATTTTGTAGAAACTGATGTGTTTTTAGGTTTTGACCCTTAACATTAGCTCACTGAATTTTGAAGCCTGTTTATTTTACATTGTGTAACACTTTGTTAAGACTCTTCATCAAAATTGACTTGTCAAGTAGTTATGTGAGGGATCTGCTTTGTTAGCCTAGCTTGTCAGAATCTGACTCACTTA